>APFE031130364.1:109522-228005 GCA_000404065.3 Pinus taeda
CCCACTCGCCCAGCGCCAACTTGCCCACTCACTTGTCAGGGGTGGCTGGGTGATTCTGATTATACAAATAAAAAATTTATGGTATATTTTCGTTGTTAATTTAAGTTAATATGTTTTTTTTATTTACTAATTTATATGTTTTTATTTTTTAAGAAAATGACATCAAAAAAAATTTCTGTGAATCTTTCTGGACCAAAGACTCTTAAAGGTGCATCTTCAAAAAACATTGGTGAATGAACTCCACCTGAGCTCATGGCTAGGAATCTTTCAAGTGCCTTAAGTGATAAGAAGATAATTTCAGACTAGAAAAATTCAAAAGAGGTGAAATTTCCATCAAGAGTTTGGTATGTGAAAGAAAGAGAAAGTACAAATGTCAATATATATCTATATATTGATATACCCCATAATAATGAAAAATTGGAGGTGATGGGGAGAGTCATAGATATGTGTTTGGTACCTAACACTGAAGTTGTTTACGTACTTACAAAGGATCCCAAGTCACATGAAATGATTAAATACTGACTATCATATTCATTATATGACACGAGAGACAAAACATAAATGAGATGACACAAAACATCGTAAGTATTGTTATTTGTATTTGTATTTTGCGTTCTTGAAGTGTCTCACTATATTTTTTTAACTTTGTTTTTATTGACATATGAAATTTTGTTTGGCAGAATTTTGTTGAAAGTTGTTCAATTAGGTTGGGAGGCATTCATTACATAGAGCATGATATAATGAAAGTTTTCAACAATTTTTACTCAATGTCAGAAGAAGATATGGAAAACATGAAAAATGTAGTAATTGATGATGCTACAAAACTACATCCAAAGAATCAGAAAAAAAAGGCCTCCGGTGGATAAATCTAGCAAGGGTAAGCAAGTTACTTTTGAGGACGATGAAGTTGAAACTGATAGTGAAGCATATGTTGCCATTACTGAAGATGACATTGGAACTGAGAAAAGTCGTAAAAGACCAAAAGTAACAATGCCCAAGAATAAATCTGTTGAGAATGTTATGACGAAGAAAAGTAAAGTTGAAGATCTTGAAGTAGTCATTACCAGCAGTCAAGAACCTAGTGAAACTTCAAAAGAAAGCAGAGAAATCATTACACCAAGAGTTGATTTAGAGGATGGCATTATCAAAACAAAACAAAATGCCATTCGACAGAATTTGACAAAGAGAAACTTAATTGATGGTGGTCATACATTTCAGCTAAATGTCAGACAAACCTATAAGGCAAGTGAAGGACAATGCCAATATCAAGTCAGAAAGCCACATCATCTGCATGTTCACAACTTGAAGACATTGATGAGGTACAATCCATATGCTCATGTGGTTAGTTATGTGCTTCTTGTTGATCCACTTCAAGTTCCCAAGAAAGAAGCATTTGATAAGTCAAAATGTTTTGAATACAATTATTATGTGCTTGGGGGGAACCAATCTGTAGAAGCTCAATGACAATTGATGGAGGAATATCCTAATAACCCACATTTTGAAACAATGAAATGTATCATTTATGCTGGTTTAAATGAAACAGAAGGAAAGTTAGTGGCATGGGATCATAATTTAGATAATGAATATAGGATGTCTATGACTTTCATCCAAAGGGTTAGATTTATTCATAGTGAATTTCAAGAAAAATGTGGCGGGGATAGGATAAATGTGACTGTAGATTTATGAAAGGAATGTTGTATGGAAATAGGCTATCAAATTGAAGAGAAAACCAATTCAAAAGGTGGAAAAGACAACAGAAATAGTGATTTATTCAAAGGTGTTGATAACATTTTCCAATTGGCATTTAGAAATGGAGATGTTTGGAAGTTGATTGATGAGATTTTTAGCATGTGGGAAGTCATTGCCATTAAAAACCAGAGGGTCAAAAAGTCTAAGCCATTGATATGTAGCAACAGTAAATCAGCTCCTGAACTGAAGCAACTTCCAGACGATATGACCATCATGCCTTGGAGGGCGATGCAAGGACTGAAAGATGAAAATATTGTCAAAACAATATTATCTCATGTGAGGTCAGGGGAATTATCATTGGAAGAAATGTCTGAATAATTTCAAAAGTAAGTTTGCTGAATTATTTTTATTTATTTCTAGATTATAGTTATCTTTTAAATAAAACATGTTATTGGTAGTATTTGTTATACATATCATTATATTAACTTTTTCTTACTTTATCTATGCAGTCACAAAGTTTACATGAAAATTCAGGAACAAATGGTTAGGTTGTTGAATGAAGATAGTTGGGATGATGTTGTACGCAACTACCCAAATTCAAGTTCTACATCAACAATAAAAGCTTTTTATCTTGCATTTAAAAAGGTATCTTGATTTATAAATTCAGTTTTATTCATCTGTGTAATATTTTTAATTTAAAACTTACACATATATTTGTTTATTTGATAAAAGATGAGGAAGGAAGATAATGGAGCACCAGACAGTTTCAAGACTTTTATTGAAAAAATAAAGATTGAAAGACTGAGGAAGCAACGTATTAAGAATGTTGAACTTGATCCAACTCTTAATCATTTCATTTGGAATGGGCTAGGCACTATTCAATATCAAGTAATACAAGGCGACCGTGAAGACATTGCTAAACTCATACCAAAAAGGGACTATGCCCTAGTTATTGCAGATATTCCCCATGGTTTCAATATTCCAAACATTTACTATGATAGTGACCCTTATACTTATCAAGCTTTTAATAAAGTGGTTGCTAGATTTGTAGAAGTGACATCATCACCATTATGGAGATTTGTGACATTTCATTCAGACACACAATTGGCAATGATATTGTCAAGCTTTAAGGGGAAAACAAATTCAAGGATGCAGCTTCCATGGTAAGACATTTAAAAGGTATATTTGATTAATGTTGAAAAATTCATTTATGTACAAGTTAACTGAACTTTTACTATTTCATGTTACAGGAAAAAATAAAATCTTCTTAACAATGAGGATCAACAATTTATAAATGACTATGACTTCATTCATATTGATAGTTGGGCAAAAGGTGATAGCCATATGTCTATGATTTTTAATCGGGTGGACGGAAAGAGTCATAGCCAAATACTGACTTATGATGTTGTTGTGAGAAAACTAAAATATGAAGACAAAGAAACAAAAGTAGAGATAGTTAACATTTATCAAAAACCACAATTATTGATTAACTATCTTATAGACATATGTTTAAATGAAGGAGATTGGGTTCTAGATTTATTTTCTAGCTCAGGTAGGTTTTGTTATATGGAATTTAATTTCAATATGTTCTTTTTTTTAATTAATATGTCATTGTACTAATTTACTTCATTATTTTTTTGTGCTTGATAATTAGGTACAACACTAGGATGCTGCCTTCAAAAATGAAGAAATTGCATTGCAATTGAGAAAGATCCATTACAATGCAATTTCATTCAACAAAGAATTAATGCTCTTCAATTTCTTCCAGATGCAATGCAAGAAATTGTGTTGAAGAAAGGGGACTTTAATGAATCACATGTGGCAAAAAAGGCAAAGGAACCCCAACCACCATTACATGGAATGTTTGGAAAGACATACATTGGGAGATTCGCAGACATCAAAGACACATTAGAAGAGGAAAATGAACAAAAGAAAGCAGAAAATGTTGTGGAAGAAGACAATGATGAAACTCTAGAGGACGAAGAGTTTGTATTACGTGACATTGTTGATTAAATTTAAGTTATACTTGGAAATCAAGCTTTGCAATGTTTTGACTTTGACATTTTATGAAAAGAATAATCAATCAATTAAAGTTTTTATGTGTTCAATATTTGTAATTTGTGATTTTTGCATTGATTTTTAAGTTAATTATTATATTTTGAAAAAAAAGTGATTATTATTATTTTTTTGACATGAAATTCATTAAAAAAAACTATTATTTAACCATTTTTAGTTAGAATTTTTGTATAAAAATTGTGATTTTGACATGTCCATTCTAGCAAAAAAATATCAAAACGTGTAGTCTTTTTGTTATATTTATGTTAAAAATGGTTATTTTATGTCCATTGTTAAAAAATATTGTTTTTTAGAAATAATTATTTCATATGGATTGAAAAAATAATTAAGGATGTATAAATATGTAGATTATCTAAAATTCAAACTATCGACTTTCTAATTTAAAAATGCAAAACAATAAAAACCCCACTAAAAAAAAAATTAAAATTAAAATAGAAAACAAGAAAATATGAAGAAAACGACCACTTCAAAAACTATCAAATTTAGAAAAAAATTATTTATATTTCATACACTAGAAAATTTAAAGTCAAAAAATAGGTCTTTTAAAAAAAGGGTGTGATGCATAATACTCACTTTTTTAAATCAGCATGAAATCACTACCATTCTAAAATGTAATGTACATGAAAAAAATTAAAGTTCCAAAAACTATGCTCTAGAAAAAACGTGTGTTCTGCATCACCCCTTTCTAAAATCGGGTCATTTTTTTGCTATCTCTACGAAACAGGTAATAATATCAGTTACCGTTTCAAATTTTACATTGTTACTTCAAGGAATCCATAGGAAATAAAAAAAGATAAGGCTTGAGCCTTAGTTATAAGCTTCGATGATTCCTATACCTCATGTCTTCTAGGATGCAATAGGTGTTCTTGTTCATGCGATAGAAGCCTCCGCCTCCTCCCTTATTAGCCTAGATATTTTTGGAGAGATTTCTCATGATGTTGTTATGCATTAGATGAGGAACCCCAACATGATGAATGTAGATGGGGTAGTAGCTAGAACCTTAGTTCATATTTGAGAGTTAGTAATGTTAGCCATTACCATGGTCAATGATTTTTGAATTACTTTTCCACTCCATGAATGACCATGTCTAAAATATTCTTGTGTCAAGCCTCGAAGTTGAAGGGGATACCATTGAATTTACATCTTTGACCCTATTGAATTTAAGATGAGATTTGATCAACAAACAAACTAATGTGGTCTCACAAACATTGTTTAGAGCACTTGGTTGTGTTTTGACACATTGAATTCATGATCCTAAAGATGGGTAGGTTTGAAGGAAATCCATCATATTTTCCTCTCATTCATGTTCCTCTAGGATGTTAGAAATCATCTACAAAATGCCCATTAATTAGCTACCCCATTCCTTATTTAGGGAGGGGAGTTCCTTTCATTAAACCTTGTTCACTCTATGTGATATATATCAAGTAGCCCAAGGATTCAACTGAAATTAATTATAGAGCTAGGGTTAATAAGATCTCTTGTTAGATAGATGTAACATGCCCTACTTCTATTTTTCTTTTGGTGATATATAGAAAATGGAAAAAGGATTAGTAATTTCTTCATTAACTCATAAAACTCAACAATTTATCTTTTAACCTAGTTACCATGCAAGATTGTGACAAATTATACCAGGTTTCGGGGTTTATTGTTCAGCAAATATTTTCCATGTTTTTTATAAAAGTTAGATTATGAACCAAGAGAAATCTAGAAGACATAAAACCATATATAACTTATAAGGTGCTAAATTATATTGAATGAGAAAGTTATAAAGACCATCCAAATAAGGTGTAGGAGGTAGACAAAAAATGGAGCCAATACTCACAATAACCCATTTTTTTCTTTGTATCAAAACTTGCTTTTGAGGCTAGGCTATTTTTCCATGATGTAATTTTAGTAACTTTATTGAGTGATGAGACCTAATCCTAGTTGATTTGGTCCAATATTTATACATATGTAAGTTTATTACAATGAGGTGGGGGAAAAATTATCACTCTCGTAACTCTACTCTGGTATATACCTAATATAATATAGAGTGTGTAGTTTGATTTTCTCTTGCACTTTCCTTCTTGTGCTATTATTCTCATTGATCTTCCAATTCATGCACATATCAATAAGGTTTAATTTCTTGTTTCTATTGTACTATGATTTTTATTTTGGGTTCAGGTATTATTTTTCTTTCTTTTGATAAAGTGTATTCTTATTTCTTCAATTTAACTCTCTTGTGTTCAATTCTTTCAGTGAGTGGGTATTGGTTATAGGAAATACAGACAACGCAATGAAACTTTTTGATCTGTTCAAGATAACCAATGCTTTGCATCCTTTTTCTTGTCACAAGTATGTGATTTGATTGGTTCTAATTTGTTTTCTTGTTTATGGAAGTATCATCCTAAATTTCTATTATGTATTTTGAAACATGAAATGTTATATCTCTTTATGTGGAGGTACTTCGACATTGGAATGCAAATGGATTTCTTAAAATAGAATATAAGGAACTGAATATCCATTTATTCTTATTAAAATGCATTGTAAAGAAGAGAGTTTTCCTCTTAGTATTTTTACCAATTTATTTGGTGGAACACATGGTAGAGAATGATGCACTGCTCATTTTCTCATTATGTTTGGAATTTATACAGATTGACTGAGTAATTTGTGTAGCTTCATTGTTGTTTGTTTTATATCTATAACTTAATTTCTATTTTATGTAGTTACCAATTGAAATTAAGTTTCATTATACTAATAGAAATGAATCTTCGTTGTGTAGCTTCATTGTTTTTTTATACCAATAGCTTCATTTTTGTTTTATATGAATACTTAGTTTTGTGTAGCTTCATTGTTGTACAATGTTGACCATAAGAAAGTATTAATTCCTATCATTTATTGAAAATCTGGATGAGCATTAGGATTTGGAGATATTGGGGCTGTTTTTATTTTTGAAATGAATCTTTTTTAGGATGAAAATGAATATGAAAGAAGAAAATGAACGAACTAGGGTTTCTATAACTCCTGCAATGGCAGATCGCTTCAGACCTATGCACACCTGCAAGCACTGTCAGCAATACATCCATTCGATTCCAAAAGTGAAGTCGCGGTCTTCATGATTCCCCCTTACGAGGAGGACGCGGTGCCTCCCTCAAATGAAAATTTTGAACGGCATAAGAGCAAGGAAAACAACAAACCAGAGAATCAACAGGAGGACAACACGGATCTGAACTCTTAGGCAAAAAAAGAGAACAAAGAACAACCCAAAGTTACCTCGACCACTTACAAGCTAGTTGCAATAGAACGACCGAAGGTAGAACTTCCAAGTAATTGAATCAATGCTCAGATACAATATATGAGAGACCATGAGTTGATAGGCAAATTCATAGGACTCTGACCAACTGAAAAAGCATTGTGTGGCTGGATAGAAGCTAAATGGCACCCAAAAGGACACATCACTCTGCAGTTGGGGCCTAAAGGGTTCTTTACGGCCATTTTTAACTGTCTTGAGGACCGGAATAGGGTTTTAGGTGGAGGGTCGTATTTCTTCAATGCAGTCGAACTGTATCTCAGAGGATGGGTAGAGCGCTTCAACCCTGATAAAGAGGACCTCAGCTGGGCTCTAGTCTGGATAAGATTGTACTCTCTGCCCATGGAATATTGGGAAGAAGCCTCCTTACAAGAAATAAGAAATGTTCTGGATGAGTTTATCAGAGTTTCAGAGGAAACAAACCTCCAAAGATACACCTCTTATGTATGAATCTGTGTGTACATGCACCTTAACAAGGCTCTTCTGGATGCAGTAAGTTTATTCCATGATGATGTTGAATGGGTTTAGTTGATTGATTATGAACATGTGTCATTTAGATGCATAAGATTTTACGCCTTGGGCCACCTATTTAGGGACTGTCCTTTAACTCAAAAACCCTCACCCCCTTATGCTCCAGAGAAGCCTGAGTCTGATGGCTTTACCAAAGTGACCAACCATAGGAAAGTCCACAAGAAATAAGCTCCTAATCCTAAGATGCCTCAAGCCAGCTCCTCCAAGCCTTCCACAAGCAATAGCTTTGAAGCTTTAGCCCATCAAAAGGATACCAACTCCGAAAATCCTGCCTCCATAGAGAAGGAGGCACTAAAGGACAAGATTTCTACTCATTCAAGCGCCAAGTCACCTCAAGAAGATACTCTTCCTATAGATCCTTTATCTCCAACTAAGCGCAATATCCCAGTATGCAATAGTCAAGGAATGGAGGTGGACAACCTACAATCTGTTTCCAGAATAGCTACAGAATCCACTGAAGAATTAAATTAATCTCAGCAAATGGAAGAGGAACCAAAAAGTATAGATATTGGGGATCTAGACATTTTAGGTCTACAGCAGGCAAGTAAAATAAAAAACTATGACAAAATTCCAATTAGACAACTAGAGAATTTGGAAGTGATCCTCTCAAGAGCACAAAGGAAAAAATATCTAGGTATTCAGACAAGAAGTCTTTGGGATGGGAGACAAATTACCAAAGATAACAAAAAACATGGAAGGAAAATAGACCTCCAGCAAACAATCCGAATAGGAGAAATGTTAGTAGAGTCAGGCAGGTACTCTAAGCTAACAAAGTACTACAACTCCCTCCACAATATTTCCTAATGAAGTTAATATCATGGAATATTAGAGGGCTCAATGGCCCAGGGAAAGGAAGAATACTCAAAAACTTGATAATGCAAGAAAGACCACAAATCATATTCTTGCAAGAAAATAATTGCAATTCAACAGCTTTGGAAAGCGTTGCAACAAAAGAATGGCCAAGAAGTCTCTCTGTTGCTATGGATGTGGATGGAGCGTCTGGAGGCTTAGCAATGATATGGGACGCTCATACCATTAAGATTAATAACTTCCCCGGTGCTAAGAATTTCATACAAGAAATTTTTCACATCTCAGGGACCAATATAGATGGGCATCTAACCAATGTGTATTTTCCCCAAGATTCCATGCACAAAATAGAGATCCTAAATACCCTCTCATCAATGAAAACCGATATGATGTACCCTCTATGGATCACTGGGGGTGACTTCAACATGATCACCAGGCTGGAAGAAAAAAGGGGAGGTAGAGTCAGTGGAAATAAGGAAGGGAACAACCTAAAAGAGTTCATACAGAACAATTGGCTTATAGACATACCCTTCGATAATAGATGTTTTACCTGGAACAATAAAAGAGAAGGGATGCATCAGATAGCCTCTCATCTAGACAGATTCTTACTATCAGACAATGCTATACATATAGGCAAAGACTTTGCCGCTTCCATCTTGCCGATCTCAGGATTCGATCACTGGCCAATCTCCCTTCATTAGTCTCATCCTGGTAAGACAACTCGTAGACCATTTCACTTTGAGGCTTTCCGGATGTCTCATCTAGATTTCATCAACCTGATAAACACATAATGGAATAATTCTCTCCTCCAAATGGTACAAAAATGATTCAATTTCAGCAAAAGCTTAAGCATCTCAAGGGCAAAATCAAACAATAGAATCATACCTCTTTTGGCAATATATTCAAGGCTCAGAGTGACCTCGATAAGGATATGAAAAAGCTGCAGCAAAGAATTATACTCGAAGGCTAATCAGAGGACATGTTAGAATAGGAAAAACTTCTGGAATCACAAATCTCAGAGAGGGCAAAATAGGAAGAAACGTTATGGAGGCAAAAATCAAGAATAAGATGGCTCAAGGATGGAGAAAAAAATACAATTTTTTCATAGAACCACAATCTAGCGCAGAATGAATAACAACATTTCCCATCTTCAGAATGCGTAGGGCATTAAGGTGGAAACACATGAAGAAATTGAAAGCGAACTTCTAAACTATTTTAAGCAAGCACATCAGGAGCCCCACATAGACAGAATGCAGGCCATAGAAAACATTACAAGGAACATTCCTAAAGTTATTACAGAGGAGCATAACCAAATCCTTCTTAGGGTTGTAGACTTACAGGAGGTGGAAGTGGCAGCTGAAAGATGGGAAAGCACCTGGACCGGACTGGTTTACCTCTAATTTTTTCCACACTTTCTGAGAGTTGATCAAAATGGAAGTTTGGCAGGTAGTTGAGGAATCGAGAACCATGAGATGGATGCTTCTAGGAATGAATGCTACATTCATAGCCCTTATTCCCAAGGAAGCTCAACCGAGCACTCCTAACAAGTTCAGACCTATTGCCCTGTGCAACATAATTTACAATATTGTCTCCAAAATTATCGCCTCCACACTCAAATTGCTGCTCCCTCTAATTATCTCTCCTAAGCAATCTGGGTATGTCGAAGGTAGGTAGGTCATGGATGGCATCAGCTTGACTCATGAAATTATTCACTCTTTGAAGCATTCCAAGAAGTCAGGTATGCTCCTTAAAATAGATCTTTCTAGGGCATTTGATAGCTTGAGCTGGCTATACGTTAAAAAAATTCTTACTGCTTTTGGTTTTGCTCCTCCTTGGGTTAGGTGGGTCATGAGCCTTATCTCCTCCTCTTTCTTTTTTATTCTGATTAATGGCATTCCCTCCTCCCCCTTTCATCCTTCTTGGGGAATCAGATAGGGAGACCCTCTCTCTCCCTTCCTTTCTGTTATTATGGCAGAAGGTTTGGGCCGAAGTATCGAAAAAGATTAGCATTCATAGCTTCTAAGAGGTTTGTCTTTTCATAACTCTTTCGCTTTTACCCACCAGTAATTTGTTGATGAAAACATGCTTTTTGGTCATCCCTCTATCCAGGAAGCTCGTTGGATCAAAATTTTATTGAGGGATTTCTCGGATGCCTAAGGAGCCAATATCAACAAAGTCAAATCCCAAATCTTCTTTTTTCATACTCCTGTAATAACCCAAGTAACTATCACCCACATTCTTGGTTTCTCCATTGTTGTCCTCCCTTCTAATTATTTATGAGCTCCCATGATTTCCTCGGCCTTGAAGCACTCTTCTTGGAAGATCCTTTTCGAAAAACTGGAAGCCCGCCTCTCCTCATGGACTCACAGGACCCTCAATATGGCAAGTAGGTTAGTCCTTATAAAATTTGTTCTTCAATCCATGCCACTTTATCTCTTCCCGGTCCTAGAAGAAATCAAGCATCTTCAGCGGTCTTTTTTATGGGGAAATCAGGTCAAATCCGCAAATGGGCCCTTTTCAAATGGGACACAGTTTGCCTTCAAAAATTTGTAGGGGGAACTGGCCTAAGGGATCCCTATCACAGCAACGTGGTCATGGGGGCTCGAATATGGTGGAGATGGCTTACTGTACCATTCACCCCATGGGCCACTCTATGGACAGCAAAATATGCTAGAAATTTCCCAACAGAAGATCTAATCCAAATGTCAGAAGTCAACATGGGATCCCTAATTTCGAATTCGGCCAAGCAACATAGAGGCCTAATTCAACAACATAGTTTTTGGGAAGTTAAGGATGGAAACATAGCAAGATTTTGGGAAGATTCTTGGCAGCAACAGCCCAAGATAAAGGACCTAATCTCTCATATGCAAATCCCGGAGCAGGATATACAGGCCTATGACAAAATCAAAATGTTCTGGAATCCCTCTCCAATACAAGGTCACACGCAATGGATTAAGGCGGATCAAATCTTAAGACATGGAATAGAACAAGCTCAACAAACTCTGGCTATAGAATTAATGAAAAGGAAAATACAGCACTCAAATGACAAGGACATACTCAGATGGGGTTATGAAGAAAAAGGCACCTTTTCCACCAGAGAAGCTTAGAATTTAATAATTAAGGAGCACATAGTCAAAAACCCACTCTGGAGCAAAGTCTGGGACACTAACAATTGGCCGAAAATTCCCACCCTTCTCTAGCTCTTATGTCAAAACGAGATCCTCACATGGGACAATCTCAGGAAAAGGAACTATCATGGGCCCTCAATGTGCCCAATCTGCAGACAAGAAGAGGAATCCATAAAGCACCTTATGCACTTGTGTCCTATTATGCGATAGCTCTCGGAAAAAGTCAGTTTTCGATGTCAGAAGGAAGGTAAAACACATGAAGACATCATAGCCACTGTTCGCAACTGGGATTGGAATCCTTATCAAAGAAAAATCTTAAACTTATTATGGAAACTCATTCTGGGCTTCCTCGTGTGGACCAGTTGGAAGGAGAGAAATCGAAGAATCTTCAAAGATCTATCTGCGCCCCTGGAGAATCTTTGGAAAATTATCTACCAAAATATCAAGGAAACATTATTTCTCCATACCTAGTTTCAGGAGGACTTCCCCTCTACTCCCCAAGAACAAAATATTTGGGCCAATTGGAACCTTCAATGGAATCAAGAACCTATTTCTAAAGGACCAACTCCTTCATCGAGTCATTCTCTGGAAAAGTGAATCCCTCCTCTTATGCATATGTTCCAGCTGAACTTTGATGGAGCCTCGAAAGGCAACCCAGGTGACTCAGGCTTTGGAAGAATTTTCAGAGACTACAAGGGCTCTCCTCTTCTTACCTTTTTAGGCTCAAGAGGATGGGATAACAATAATTCGGCGAAACTGGAATGTCTTTGGCAGGGTCTTAATCTAGCTCAAAATAATGGATTCTTTCTGCTTATCATAGAAGGCGACTCTCAAATCATCATAAATATGGTCACCAAAATTATGCAAGGCACCCCCTTAGGTAAAGTAAGTAGTAGCTGGAGAATGGCGAAGTGACTCAAGATCATTGAAAGCTGACTCTCTTCTCACAGGGTGATTACTCTCAAGAACATTGAAGGGGAAGGAAACAAGGTGGCTGATTTACTAGCTAATATTGGAGTTGAAAGTGAATTGGAACTTCACACAAGCTCAATATCCATATTGGCCTCTAAATCTCAACTAATGGATTACCAAAATATGGTGAAGAATGAAATGAATCAAGGAGAAGAAGAGCACCTGGATGCGGGTGATTTTAGAATTCATTAATGGAGTTATTTATAAGCAACGACGCTCGGCCATGCCAGCTGTTGGCCAGCGCTAATCTCCAAATCTATACCTGGCTCATGATGGCTCACATTAGGTGCGAGTAGGTCCGTCTGCAAGTTGATATTAATGCACACATCCGTCGACACAAAGAAGGTGTTGGTTTTATCATGGAGTTTTCAGCCTTAAAATCCATTGTATGCACCCCGTCTCATACCCTCTTCCTGCCTAATGCAGGATTCCTTTGCAGTAGTTCGGTCTCAGGGGTTCAGTGTCGTCTCCTGGTTGCTCTTAAATCTGGCTCTGATTTGTCCATCTCCCACTCTCTATCTTGCACTCTGAGTCTTCCTCAGGTTCCTATTGTGCAGTCCAGGCATTCCCCTAAAGCTTCATGTGCTTATGTGCTCTCCCCTTGCCGCTTAACCATGGTACGACATCGCATGAGAAGCTGATATGGCAGAAGCCGTGGTGGTCGTGCGCGGCCTCAAGCTGCTCAATCTATGGATCAGCCTTTTCCCCTTGTCTCTCCACCTTCTTCCCAAGCGAATTCTCCCCCGGCCAGCCCTCCTCAAAAACCATTCTCGCATAATGCTTTCCAATCGACTCACTTTAAATTTCAGAGTAGCTTGAATAAGCCCATCATTACGGCTAATATTACCATAATTTTCTCTGAGCAAGAAGCTCAAATTCAACCTCCTTCAAGTACTGTGGCAGAGCATCCTCAGGGTGTTCTCATAGTTGCGGATAGCCTTGGTTCTAGGCAGACTTCTGCAAATGAAGGTAAGGTGGAAAGGCATGGTGATATGCATGGTGAGGGTGTTCATCCAGGTGCTTCTCGGCCACCAAGTGGCAGCCCTCATGAGGTCAAAGTCTCGATGGCCTTTGCGGCCAGCTCTAGTGGCACCCGTCCTGAGTTGGTTCCTCCAGATCGCAGCAGAGTGGGTGATGTGGAACGTGATGGAGTCTTCTAGTATGGAAATGCATGCCCTGTCATCGAGGAGCCGCTAGACCAGGACATCCCCATGTGATGACACCTAGTCACCTTCTTGTCTGCTCAGAGTTTTCCCTTTGGTCACGGGTCAGGTTAGCTCTCTTCTGGTTTTGTTGTTCTGGCTCTGTATCGGCAATGCAGCAATCTGGTTCTATGTCTTTGTGGCTCGGAAGTTTAATATTCAGGTTCTGCTCATGTGGTTCGGCAGTCTAGTTTTATGTCTTTTTGGCTTAGCAGTATATGATTTCATGGCTGACATGTACAGTTTTGCTATCTATAGGTGTTTGTTTTCACTATTTTAAAGAGATTATCCCAAATCTGCACCATGGCTTTCTAGTAGTTGTCAGGATTCTATGGATAGTTTGTGCATCACTGCAATTCGTTTTTACCAAATGTGGGATAGATCTGATCTCCTGAAAGCATTCATATGCTCTTGTCTGAGGCCTCTACCTCTTTGTAACCTTAATTTCTTTTCCTTTTAATAGAATTAGTCTTTACTTAGAAAAAAATATGAAAGAAGAAAATCAAGTGAGTACATTTGGATAGACACATTGGAAGGAGGTATAAATGACATAGTTTTATAAACAATTGCAAAACTCCATTTGTTTGACATACATGACATTTTTGGTAGGCATGTGGAGATAACATGCAAAAATGATACTATGGAGTACAACTAGTTAATTATGGACTTATTTTTATTTTTTTGGACTCACAAAGGAAAGGCAAGGCCAAAATGCAACCAATCAATCGTTATGTTAGTAGAAGGTTTACTTCCTCTGGACCCTAAGGATCATGGTATATTGGGGCATGTTATCCACCCACATGTATGGGTAACCATAGGAGATTTTTTTTTCTTCTCTGAAGCAATTTTTTAGCTAGCGGTCATACATTATTTATTATATGTTGTCTTTCTCTTTCCATTTACTTTCACAAGATATCTACAACTTAATCTTTTTACATTGTAACTTAGTTGACATGATTGTTATTAATTCCCAAAGGTGTTCTTTTTCTATGGTGATGTTTTATTTGTTTTGTTTAAACAGGTCATCTGGCCACTATTGCCAACTGAGGAAAAATTGTTCTAGTTTTTTGCTTTTCTCAGGAAAAATGGCATTGACATAGGTGATGTTGAGGAATACTTCCTATAAATCCTTTGTATGCCACTTTAGTTTATATTCCATTGTTCATTGTATTTCATTTCTTACATTCTGCATGATATGTTCTTTGATTTCATAAGAGGAACTCAGTATTGACGGTCAAAAACATGAATTGAAAGAAGACGAGAACAACAAGACTGGAGTGACAAATGCGAAGAGAGAGAGGGAGAAGAGAACCAGTCTAGTGGTACCCTTAAAGACAATACCTCACATGAGATGCACACATAGAGACTGATGATCAAGTCTTCAGAGTTGGTGAACTCACCTACAATGCATTGACAACACAATGATGATGCTTTAAAGTGATGAAACAATATTTCATGCGTAAATTGGAGTCCAACTAATATTAAGTTGGAAACGCGTATTGTAATACTTGACATTTCATATAATATAATTTATGTGATTGAAGTTATTTATAGTTGCACTTGATATTATTTAGTATTGTAATTAACATATGCAACTTTGTGTTTTTGTATTAAATGAACATGCACATTGTATGACATTTTTTTAATTAAGTTGTAAAATCATATTAATTAATAATGAACACATAAAATTAATCTAAAACTACTAAATTAGTAATTTATATTGATTAATGAGGAATACAAATAAAATGAATATACTACTAAATTAGTCATTTATAATGATTATGAGTGAAAGTAAATGAAATGAATATAAACTATTAAATTAGTTGTTTATATAATGAATATGAAATTACCAAAAAAGATAAATGACTACTACAAATGATAAAAAATTTATTACAAATGGCGATTAAATTTTGCATATATACGACTATTAGTAGCTAATTTACAGTATTTTATAATGCAACCAAAATTTAGTCATATTTCATTGGTCATTAATTAGTTTCAAATGATGACTAAAATTTGCATATATATGACTATTAGTAGCTAATTTATAGTATCTTATAATGCGACCAACATTTTGATCATATTTTTTTTGGTCATTAATTGGTTTTTTTGGGTGATCATATAGTAATATATTTTGTTGTATATTTGGTCATTAATTGTGTCAATTAATGACTAAATCAATGACTAAATTAATGAACAAATTAATGACTAAATATACTAATAGTTGATAAAATTGAGACAACCAATTAAGGACTAGGTTAAAAACGACTAAAAGTTGGTCCTGTTATAAGATACTATAAATTAGCTACTACTAGTCATTGACTAAAAACTAGTCGTTTATATGCAAAATTTAGTCATTTTTTAAGTAACTAATTAGCCATTTTGTACTAGTGGATCCACTATGATCAATTGCTTTTATCCACCAATATATCCTCCATACTGAGCTTCCATGGCTCAAAAATATGTTCAAATAATTTCTCCATTTCTATCTTTCCATTGTTCATCGTTCCCTTTCACCACAAGAATTGATCCCGTAGATCTCCCATTGTAATAGGGTCTACAACAAGCTTGAGAAAGACCTCTCAGCCACAAAGGCATTCCCTTGAAGCCAAAAGTGCTTTGATACCAAATGAATTTTTAAAGCCATACATAAATTACCTATAAGTGAATTCCTGAAAAACCAAAAAATATATAATGGGGAGAACAAAAATATACATAGAGATTTTTCTCTGGCAACCCAAAACTGAGAAAACTAGATTGATTTTTCATTATATTACTTTCAATGTTACAATACTTTATATACATGTTGAAGCATTCATAGACCCTCAATCCATTAACCTTGTATTAGAATATAACCATAGTTCCCTTGACCATACCTACAAAGTACTATGGGAAGAACCATCATGTGTAAAACTATCCACAAAACCATGGGTGGGTCTTCCTGATAATCCTTAGGTCTACCCAAAAAGAAAAAAACCATTGCCAAAATCCCTATGCATGGGGGCTACCACCCTCCCTGCGACCCCCCCATTGCACCTAGTGCAATGTAACTATGTCTCGAGCTAGTCATGCAAAGAATATAATGCATACCCAATAGTGTAGCCATGCCTCATCAAGTAATGTGTTGTAGGAATGACTCAATTGGTCGGGGAGCTAGAAGATCTCTTGATAGAAGGAGGGCCCAATCTATAGTGCAACAATACCATGAAGCCACCTTTGAACATATCTAGAACTTGGTAAATTAAGCAACAATTGAATTCATGTGTGCACAGAATAACCATTTCGATGAAGATATCCTATCACACTCTGTTTATTGGATTCCTCACCTAAGACACACTCAAGGTCATTAGAAATAGTATTTAGGCACGATAGAACTCTACTAGCACATTAAAACACTCATAGGTGAACCTCTCAAAGAAAAGGAAGATAACAAAAGCAAACCATCCCTGCAACTTAGGATCCTTCATGCAGAAATTCGAAAGATGTCGCTAGAACTCCATGATATGGAAATGGGATTGGTGAATCAAGGCCCTACTCTCCAAGGGAAAAATTATAGCCTCCCCGGGCACTCCGGCAATGCCCATAGATGTGTCGACATCTACTTATTCAATGCCATGGTTCCCACAACTTCTATCAATAACACTCCAACATAATGGCTACAACGCTCAAAGTTTTGGCAACAAGGTTACAATTTTATAACATGTTATCTTCTATTTTTTCTATGTTTACTACACGATATGCAAAGACAGGTCATGAACTTATTTTTTATGTTATCGATGTATTACTTTGGACTAAATGCCTCCTCTACCATCGTTGGTCTAGTTTCCTCAATGGCAGACCATGGCATGAAGAACACTGACATGAGTTGATGTACTCTTTTTTCTGTTGATCAATAGAATTTTGTAGCTTATAAAAATATTTATTAGGTGGGTGGTAGGGATTTAACCTCCATGAAATATTCTAGTGTATGCTTAGTGGTGTTTACAAATCAAAGGTTGAGATTTATCTCTAATGCAATTATTTAGATAGACGTGTCTATTTTGGAATAGGGCTTCGAGAAGTTTATTTTAATTGGCAATAATTATTATTTGGATGGTATGGATTTAACCTCCATGAAATATTCTAGAATATTCTTAGTATTATTTGCAAATTAAAGGTTGAGATTTATCTCCAAACTAGTTATGACATTTTTTCCTTTTTTTTTAATTAAAAAATGTCATATGAAATGAGTTATGGTTTTTTGGGCATGTGATATTGATAAGCCATGTTATTGGCTCATGGTATTATAACAAATCCTATTTATACATTAACAAACTCCATGGTTAAGAATTTTGTCACATGTTTTTCTCAACGTAAATATATTTAATTTATAATAATTTTTTTTAATTTTACCAATATTAAATGTATCATGAAGTAAGTGTTTTGATACTTATAATGGATTCAAGGTATGAATTTGACGGACACTCCTACCTATCAAGTAAATTTTTTATGACTCTTTTTTTTTTTAATTTTCCTTTGCATGAATTTTGATTTTTTTATCCATATTTTAAATATCATGTATTATGTGTTTTTGTTATTTTTGTTGTGAATATCGGAACATTTTTTTTGTTAATATAAGATTTGTGTAGTAAATTTTTATATTTTAACTTAACATAAAATAATCTTTAACAAGTAATATCATAGATGTATATGTTTGATGTTACTTTAAAAAGATCAAACATATTCAACCATGTTCATTCCCAATTGAAGCTAACCGATGATTTGGTGGAATTATGTATAGGCACTATTTAGGTCATTTCAAAGGTTTTACAAATTATGCTAAACCATCTTTGAAAAGTTTTCAAATAACTTGATCTAACCCAATAACTATAATGTATTTTGAAGAGGAACCATAAATATTAGCTTGTAATTTGATGAGTTGGATTTAAAAAAGATAACCTCATAAATAATAATACAAGTTTGAAGCCACTTTTAAATAAGAATTTGGGAGGATTCTAGCATTTCAAGCAATAATAATATTTAGGCATAGATTTCAAAGAAATTCATAATCTAAGAAATGTGTAATCTTCTGACTAGGCTAACACTTAAAAGGCACAACCCCAGTTGTGTTTAGGTGTAAATGTGTCAAAAACAACATAGCCTCACTAACCACTCATTTGAAACTTCCATATCTAACCACATAACCTAAGAAATTCATAATCTTTTGGTGAGACTAACACCTAAAAGGCACAACCCCAGTTGTGTTTAGGTGTAAATGTGTCAAAAACAACATATCCTCACTAACCACTCATTTGAAGCTTCCATCTCTAACCACAAAATATATTTTTTTGTAATCAACCTAATAAATAAACCCATTTTATAAAAAATAATATCTATTACCAATGTGTCGGCATTAAAAAAACTACATAAAACTCTCGAAATGAAACAAAAATTCACCTACATAAACGGTAAACAATAAAATTTAGTGTTTTATATAGAATACCACTGGCCCATGGGTGTAGACATGAGTAATATATATATAAGCTAATTTTCATGATTTTTTTTTCTTCTTTTTTATTTTTATTTTGGCAATGTGACATATATCATGAAGTGTTTTGATACTTATCATGAATTCATACCTACTTATGGAGGCTTACCAACTTTTTTTGTAGTGATTAGTGAGTCAACTCTCAAATTATGTATCGTATCATAATTGTATAGTTTGTTAAAGATTATTGTACTTACTCTCAAATCATTTGTACTATGTTGCCCTAGATTTTGAGGATATCCTAGAATTAGACAGATAAGAGTTAGGTTAGTTAGGTTATTAAGTTCAGGTTTCAGTAACGAATATTGGAGTTAGGTTATTAAGTTCAGTTTTCAATAACGAATATTGGAAATCTTCTAGAATCTCATGTTGAAAATATATTAAAATCTCACGAAACACTAACAAAATCAAACAATCAACTTCACTCCCGTAAATTTTCAAATATAACCAACTTCTACAATGGAGGTCAGCTTAGACGAATATGTACCTCATCAAAGATTTCAAAACAAATTGTTGTTGTAGAACGTTAAATCTATTATTTCCTGGCAATTGGTTTTGTTTAAGTTTTCATTCTGGAATTTGGTTATACAATTGTCGTCTACATTGTGGAATTTTTTTTAAATGTACTTTTGATTTATAATTGATTTTAATGTTTTTTTATAAAAGTTTATTATTTTCAGTAATACTTAAAAAAAATCGACTTCAAAAAATCTTTGAGCTTAAATTGATGGTGGGTTTTCGAAATATTTCAAAATCTATTAAGTCAAATGATTGACGTCGTCAATGTTTAAATTTCTAAATATTCCAAAAATTGGCAATAAAGATAAAAAACCCCCAAAAAATCCAAAACTTCAAATAATTGCTTGCGGCTCCACATTACAGAAAGTAGAAATCTAATACAGTTTTACTGCAGATAGCTTGACGATTTGATAACGAAGGAGATCGGACACAAATATGATGACAGGATAGGGCCATCATATTTATTTTTATGAAAATAGAGCCCATGACTGATGAATCTTCGAGATGTGATTTCTTCAGACATCACAGAGAGACGACTTGGCCATCAGACATCGAGTTTCATCAGATCTTTTAAGCTGATAGGACTCACATAGGATGAATTGGAAAAGAATTGGTCAACTATGATTTTAGCAGCGCGCTCGGTTGGATGAAACTGGTCCCACCACACATTGTTGCCCCTGTCTGGGCACAAATTTGACAGGGCAGTGCAGAGACCAATACCGTTGTAGGGTCCTTGTCCGCAGCACGCATTTTTCGCATCCCCAAGCCCTGAAAAAAAAGGTAAGGTATTTCTAATGAGCACTAGGTGTTGAATTTAGAACAAAAATCGACAATTTAGACAGAAACATTACCAAATGCTTGAGGATTCGTGTACAAGTTCATGTAGATCGGAAACATTTTAGTTATTGTATATATAGGAGCAGAAAATCGTGTGTTGAGTCGATCGATTGCGAGTGTTAGTCCATCATTAAAAAGCTTCGTGGCTTGCTGTAGCACCGGCACGCATTCACCATTTGTGGACCTCAATGCCCTCTCCATAGGAATACACCCCAAAGGACCCGACGCCAGAACCAGAACCCTGCGTGCTCCCAGATCGTAAAATTGCTGCAAATTCATGAGTCAATTTACAAGGCATGTGATAGAAATGAATTACCAAATTCTGAATGTGGATAATACAGTAAAATAATTACCGCCAGAATCTTCTCAAACTCGGAGATGATAAAATTAGTATACGCAGGTAGAGAGAACTGCAGTGATCTCACTGTTACAGGCAGAAGGTAGTAGTTATTCACGTAATCATTTCCTCCAAGTGCTATGGAAAAGAGCCCCTCCGCAACCAGTTTATCGGTCGCATTACGTCCTATGATACTTGCAACTTTTTCTTTATACTCTTTGAAGAGTTCGAATTGGTGAGGCATCCTTATAATTTCAGCCTGTATGGATGCAACCAAATTCTCATCCTTATAATTCATTTCATCAATATCTGCAAATCATTATGAAAATATGTGGAGTTTAATGAAAGTCCGGTATTACGATGAATTTGTGCTTACAAATTGAACGCCCGTATCATTTAGAATGCCGATGCCTGAAGAGGCGAAGTTGGCACCTTTGAGTAATTCATTGCCCTGGAGTGAAGGATCTAAGTACGGCAGCACCAGGTCGGATCCAAATTTCAGGCCTGAAATGCATATATTTATTCAAATTCTAGTCCAACCATAACAATAATACGTATATTTTTATTAAATTTTATATAATCCTAAACCAATAAATTAATAAACAATATAATTCTCTTTCCCAAGTCAAAAATAAAATAGTAGTTTTCATCTAATCTTTCCCGAGTCAAAAATAAAATAGTAGTTTTCATCTCATCTTTAGCTGGAACTTTCTTCTTATTTAGCTTGGTTGTGAGATCCGTCTCTTCCTGCTGTGTTGAAGATAAACTATACTTGCTGGTTCAAAAGAGGCCGACCAAATATTTTCAATATGAATTTTGTGAAAATTTTTATATATTAACTACACTGTAATTTAAATGAGAAGAATTTAGAATTACAGTTTAAAATTTTTCTTGTCCTAGGTCACTTTTTACTAAATTTATATATATATTTTTTGGTTTATGTGGCTATTTAGTTTAGATAGATTTACATCCAGATTATGGGTGGCTAATTTCAGATGCCATAATTTTTTAATCACTGCAATGAGTCAGGTTACATTGATAAATAGCAGTGAGTGATAGCAATCCGGTAGTCTCACTACAAATTTCACTAGCTTAATTATGATATATTTTCCCACCATATTAAAAAAGTTATAAATCTCTTCTTCTTTAACCTAAAAAGAATATGCTTCTATTTTATATAATCAGTTATTCTCTATATAGAGAAAAGTTGTAAAATGTAAAATTATATAATTTAGGTAGGCTAAATACTTTTTAAAATATTAAATTTATTTATTAAGATGAAGAAGTAAGGTTTTCAGAATTTCATTCCTTACACAATAAAATGGTAAACGTTCTAGATATAATAATATAAATATTCTTTAATATGAATATTGTTTTGTCATATAAAAAATCCAACATATGAAATCAAGAGTTTCTAAACTATTTTTCTATTTCTTATTTTTAGTGTAATCCCAAATTCTCAACTTTAAATATTTTGATTACCATCTACTTATTACTAAATATTATGATTACTATAAAACTTTTTATTTTATTTCTTATTTTTAATCTAATCGCAAATTCTCAACTTTAAATATTTTGATTACCATCTACTTATTCCTAAATATTATGATTATGCCGATTAATTTATATAAGTATCTAATTATCTAGTAAAAAACATATTAAAATCGTAATTCATATTGTCAAATCACAGCAAAAACCCAGAACATAGAAGTTAAACTAACCCCTATTCCTGATTATTATCTCAAACGCTAACCTGTGAAATCCGATATTTAAGACTAAGTTAAAACAGAAAATTGTAACACTAACAGATAAAATCAGCGAGATTTAATCCATTGGAAAAACGTCCAGTCGGTCGACGGTTGGGAAAATCAATCCCGTAAGGATGACGGTCTGCTCTAGCAATCGAAGCGAGATAATTGTTGTTGCCAGCATCGAACAACGAGTCTCCGAAAATGAACTGCGCCGGGGCAGTGGTAGCTGCCGTCGTTATAGAGACAGAAAGTAGCACTGCAAGAAAGGAGGCAGTATAGAATTCCATTCTCTGTTGACGAAAATGAACGAACGACTTTGTGGAGAGGAGGAGCTCGAGTGATAGTGAAAATGCAGGCGGAATGTTATATAGGGAACCCCGAGAAGACAGAATCATTAATGAATTTATTGGAAGAGCGATAAAGTCGTTCTCGTTTGTTTGCATTCAATTGACGTTGGCCGCAACCATGTGGGTCGTAATATAGCCAATCGCTCTGTATTGTGGGTCATTGTTAATCACACTATGACTGTCTTGGCCACCGACTACCTTAGCTCGATCATGGAGGGTGGTGTGTTTGTGACAGTTTGGGTTGTCGCATTTTTTTGAGTTAATGGGAGGAAAATTTGTTGATATGGGAGAATTGCGTTATTACATCCTTATAGAATTAGGATTATTAGGGTTTTCACAACTGTCTTTAAGAGTTTTAAAGTCCATAAAGTGGTGTAGGGTTAAAAATTGACCTGGTCAATGTTATTTAATTTTCTTTAAAGTTCATTATAAAAAGGCATAAAATTATTTTTCCCGTTTAAATAAAAGAAAATTATAAAAGAAAATTATATTGAATTTAAAGAAGAAAATTGTATTGGATTTTTATATGGGAAGAATGAGGAAATATTTTCATAATTATATTTTACTTATTTTGTTTATTAGTGATTTTCTTAAAAAAAAAATGTTAATAAATTTTTTGGATATCATATATTCAAAACAAGAAATATTATCATAATAATATAATAAATCTTATTATTGTCATATATCCAAGATCAAAAGTTTTGTTTGTGGTGAATCTTCTTGTTATATAAAGGAGTAACTATTCCAAGTATAATCATCCCTATTTTCTTACTATTTGGATTTACAAATGATACCTATCAATTTTTAATCTACTAAAATTTTAAGGATAGAAATTTATTTTAAATTTTAGATATCTTAGCAAATCTTATTAGTCCCTTCACATGCCACCTATAAAATGGTTGGCCTTATTTTTGTAAAAGTATTCAATTTCTAATGATTTCCTATAGTCTTTAGATTTTTAAGATCGAATAACTTTACATTATAATATTTGGATGAATCTGTTTTAGAAAATGGAAATTGGAAAAAAAAAATGAAAAAATTGTGGAAAACTAGCCCACATGTCAATATTAGCCCCTACATATTTCCCACTCTCCCATGGCTCCAACCACTATTTTTTTTTTTACCTATTCCACTTAATTGTATTTAGGGTACACTTGACTTGCTCCATTTTAGTTTGGCTTATCAAGTATACATTACTTCGATTTATGAACAGTATGTGATAATGTACATGTACACAATCATTAGGCCTATAATTATTACGGTCAAGATTCTAGTAACTTATATTTCTTTTATTGAAAATTATGTTGTTAGATGTTTTAAATAGTTTTATTATTATTATTATTATTATTGGACATTATAGTGATATCAATAAAATAATACTATATCTTGATTGTCTTAAAACAAAAAAAGTCATTGCAATTATTTGAACAAATTGTACCAATTACCCTTGCTCCAATTTAGTTTGGTTTATGAATAGGCATATTTACTTAGATTTATGAATAGTACTTGCATGTCTTCATTATAGTGGGAACCATAAATTAAAATTGATCCAATGTAGAATTTATTTCTTATTTTCCTAAATTCAACACTGAATTACTATTCAATTTGAACATTCATTTTTCTTGCAAAAAAATGTTATTTCTATGTTCTTTTGTACATAATCATTAGGCCTGTGATTATTATGGCAAAAAATTCTAGTATGTTATATTTCTTTTACACCAAATTGAGTTGTTGGGGGTTTTAAATTTAGTTATTTATTTATGTTATTTTATTTTTCGGGTATTGGGTATTGTAGTGATATCAATAAAATACTACTATATTTTGATTGTCTTAAAAAAAATTCATTGCAATTATTTAAACAATTGTAGTAATTTCCCTATAAGAAACTAGTTTAGGAGCATCAACACCTAGCCACCAATTCTTTACTAGACCCAAGTGGGTCATGTAAGTCTCCAAAGGGGAAGAAATTCCCTCAATTGTAATTTGTATAAAATTATAATTTTTAATATAAATACAATTGTCCATATTGTAGAGGAATCTAGGTGGTTAGGATGTTTTGGTCCACTGGTGTTTTGGTCAAATGGGTCTTTGTTAAAAGGACACATGTCAAGTTGATGTGTTAGGTAATTTTTAGGAGTCAAGGATAGATGTTTGAATATATTTGTTATGTTAGGATATTTTCTAGCTAGTGAAAGGATATACATGTAGGGGGGGTAGCTTAGGGAGTAGGAGCCTAAGAAATGGGCATGACAACTTGTAGCTAAAATGAGAGATTGTGACATTCCTTGCAAATATAATGTTTTGAGTAATTAATTGAAATGAGGGTTTTCCCATATGTCTCTTTTGTTTTTAATTCCTTCTAGAATTGTATGAATGCTATCTAAAATTGGCATATGTGAATAAAAGTGCATGCACCCTGAATCTCTTTAATGTATGTTCTAGTATAGTTCTATTATCTTTTCCTAGGACTGAATGATTTGTGGTCTTTTGATCAAGTTACTATTGAGAAGTAAGTTAGACATCATTATTATTTCAGTTTAACACCATTGGACCAACCCCATGTGAACTCGATGAGTTTCCCTATTATGTATGGTGAAACAAGTAAGTCATCATGAAGATCAATTACTAATGTCCTAGAGGTCTATGATTTGTTTAGGGTTTAAGAGAGGCGTCAAGAGAAGGTTATAGTTAAAATGTTAAGGAAATTCAATATTATGCTCAAAAACCAAGTTGTCAGGTTATGTGTTGAAGCAAATGACTAGTTAAAAGTATTAGTATGAGACGTTTCAAATAACGAGGAAGGATACTTATTGGTTTTAATGCAAGGATGGAGTCTAGTTGTGGACCCCCTAGTAGTCCATAAGAGTCATGGATCTTGCCTTACGAATCCTTGCTATCATATCATTATGTGGGCTAGAGCTGACTTCACTCCCCTCCCAAATTACAATAGGCCATCATATCTAACAATTTTGATCACATGGTAGAGACAAAATTTAGCCAAATGTGTGGTTAAATGCCTAGGATTTGGTCCTATGGAGTAAGGAAGGGACCACAGGCCAATCATCAAGAGTTGAAGCTATTGAGTGATTAGTCATGAACAATAATGCAACAATCCAAGGCAAGGTCAACCATTGTGAGCAAGACATTATCTGAAGAAATCTTACCATAAGGTAGAACCCACTTTTTTCATTACGTCAAAGTGGTAAGAGAGCATAATAATGCTCTTTAGGGTTGGATAAGGAGAAAAGAATTTTATTACAATAGATTTGCATCTAGCAAAGAAGACTTGAACTTTTCCTCTTGGATGACATAACGAGGAAAAGAATCATGTGTAGATTGATGAGATTTTGAGCTAAGAAAGAACTAAAAGATGAAAGTCATAGCAAATTAAAAGCAAGGAATGTAGGAGATTTTGAGATCTCATCGTTGATGAGGCTTAGTAGGTAAATGGTCTTGTGTTTTTATTTTAATCTAGCCAAACACATTGGTGATTGTTTGTAGAAGTAGGAGAAAGAAAAATATGGAAGAAAACCCTTGGAGTGAGAGACGTTGCATAAGAAATTGGTCCATCTAAGGTTGGATGAGAGTAGAGAGCAAAGGAAGTCCTTAATGGAAATGAAGGTGAGTAGAGTGCAACAACTAGAGAGTTGAGGAGGCTTGAGAGGTTCCTTAAGATACCAAAAGGCCAAGCCCCGACCATATAATCTTGGTGAGATGTCCTATGGAGGCTTGTTTGCAACTCACAATGAGCATGGAGAAGCTCACAGAGAAGGAGAATTAGAGGACCACTGATGGTCTTGACAAAGGTTCAGGTGAAAGCCATAAGAGAATGGAGAAAGATGCCAAAGTAGATGGCATGCGGAGAATAAAAATGAACCAAGATTAAATTGATCTAGATATGGCTAAGTTAAAGGAATGATTTAGTGTGATGAATATGTTATTACAAGAGAAGGAGAATGAAGACAAAAATTGTGGATGGGGTCTAAAGAAAAATATTCAATGGCCTATTAGCCAACTATATTCCAGGAAGTTGAGGCCCCTATTGAGTGCTCAAATGATTAATGGAGAACTCTAAGTGCCTAAGTATGGAGAGGAGAAAGCTCATTATTATGAATTAGAGTAAGAAGAATTCCTTAAAGAGGAGAATGAGGAATATGTTATGGAGATATTGGATGAGAGTCTCATGGACCACGTGAAGAGTTCATATCAGCATGAATATTTGAAAGGAGAGGCCAGGGGGCTTTGTGACTTTAGAACTAATATTTTATGTATGGTTGTAGGTCACAAGAATGATCAAGGTGGAAACTCATACATAACTGGCATGCAAATAGAAAGGGATGAAGGAGTTTCTTTCCAAAGCATTGGATAAGGACATGATATAATACTTTTCATAATGACAGATGATGCAATTGTCTCATAATGGAAACTGGAAGAAGATCCATACCTAAGGGGAATTAATCATGAAGACAACAATAGGTGCTACTAGGCCTCATGTTCTTAAAACTAATGAATCATATGTGAATGTAGGCTTTGCATACTAGAAGCATGGACATATTTTAGAAAAGGATGAGGGTAAGGAAAAATTGCTCCAAGGAGACCAAGGGAAAAGGAACTTAGTAGAGGATAGAAAATCCTTGAAGATTTCCCCAAAGGATGAAGGAAGCACCAAAAGTTGTTTTTCGAAAGTAAAGGAAAGAAGAACTAAGGTTGTCTTCTAAAGGAAGTTAAAAGGAATCCTACAAACAATTGAAAAAGATAACCATGGAAGAAACCAAGACAAAAGTGGCTCGTGAAGATGGCCATGTAAAGGACAAAGGAAAGCCATTGGAAATTGTTATAAAAGAAACTGCAAATGAGTCCTCGTGAAAGAAAAGGGACAACATTCCACTACAGTGTTGTTATAATTTGAAAAGCAATTTAGGTTCATAAAGGACTATTTAGACATTCATGGGGTTTAAGGAGACTGTATACAGAATGTAGCCAAGATGCACGAAGAGGTTGAAATGCTTCAAGCATCTAAATGTTTTGAGAAAGCACATAAAGACTCTTGGGATTACAAAAGTAGTGCGAATGTTAGTAGAAGAAGGAGGAAAAGAGGAGTATGAAGAAACTCTATCTCATGAAAATGAAATTTTATTTCAATTTCAGCCAAGGACTATGGAGTAGAAAACTATTTTAGAAAATAACGAGAAGCTTACAAAAAATAAATTTCAGCATTGTATTGAGCACAATGGTGGAGAAAAACAAGAAATTAATGAAAAAGAGTATTGTTGTAACAACCTCCATTAGTGTGTAAAGGGAGGGAATTTATCTTCAATGAAACAACCAAGAGTAAGATTTTTAAGGGCTTCGCACATCTTTAAAATGTCTAATGATGAATATTAGAAGGAACAAGGTTATGGAAGTGAAGAAGTGGCAAGTGAAGCCATGAATATTTTGGAGAAAATACCACAAATAAATAGTTTAATTCAGTAGCAAGATTAGATTAATGTTAAAATTTGAGGATTATGAATGCTGATGAAGAGGTTAGCTATGAAATGGTACAATGAGAAGGAAGAAACAACCAGTTGCAAACTTTTTTTGAATGTAAGTGATTGCATCAACAAAGCAAGTGGAAAGAAACAACAAAATGAAACACGGAATCTTGGAAGGACAAGGACAACAAAAGGAAAACATCATGGATGAATGAATGTGAAGATACAACACAAAATTTGGGATCGAGGAGGTTCAACAAAATGAAGAAATATGAGCAAGAGGTCATAAAATTTCTATTTGGGGAGTTAGGAGCATCAACCCCTAGTCAGCCATTTTTTACTAAACCGAAGGGGGTCATGAAATTCTCCAAAATATATGAAATTCCCTCTTTTGTAATTTTTACAAAATTAGGATTTTTGATACAAATACAAGTGTCCATATTCTAGAAGAAAATGGGTGGTTACGTTGTCTTCGTAAGCTGGTGTTTTGGTCAAATTGGCCTTTGTAAGCATGGAAAATATCAAGTTGAAGTCCTAAGCAATTTCTAGGAGTTGAGATAATGTCTGAATAATATATATTACGTTAGAATATTTTATAGCTAGTAGGAAAATATAAAATCAATGTATAGTTATGCCTCGATCAAATTGCAGAGTAACTTAGGGAGAAAGAGCCTAAGAATGGGACATGAGAGCCTATATCATGAAACGAGAGACTCTGACATTCTTTGTATATATCCTGTTATGAATAAATAATCGAAATGGGGTTTTCCCTATATGTCTCCTATGTGTTTAATTCGTTCTCAAACTATGTGAATGCTCTGTCAAATTGGCATCTATGAATAGAATCGCATGCATCATGAATATCTGTAACATATGTTCTAGTATAGTGCCACTATCATGTCCTAGGATTGAATTATTGGTTGTCATGCGATCGAGTTACTATTGAGATGAGAGCCGACCATTGTTATTGTTTCAATGTAACATTGTTGAGCCAATCCTTTGTGCAGTTGGCGAGTCTCCCTATCACATATGGTGCAGTAGGTATGTCATCGTGACGATCAATTACTAACATTTTGGAGCACTGTGACTTGATGCCCTGCTTATTGTCAAGAAGGGTTGAGAAGAGGCATCAAGAGAAGGCTAGAGTCACAGTGTTATGAAAATTCAGTGTTGTAGTTGAAGGCCGAATTGTCTGGCTGTGAATTGAACTAGACGACCAGTAAAAAGTATTGGCCCAAGCCAATAGGTAAATTCAAATAGTGAGGAAGGGGACCCACTAGCCGTTTTAATGTGAGGATGGAGTCTCATTGTGGGACACCAACACCCCTTGCCGGCACGTGCATGTGCATGTAGTCCACGAGAGTCGTGGATCTTGCCCTATGAATTATTGTAGTCAAATAATTTTATGGGCCAGAGTCGCCCCCCCCCACCATCAAATCCCACCACCACAATCTCACGATCGAGAAGCAATTCAGCCAAAAACAAGGTAGAGTGCCCAAGAGTTGGTCCTATGGAGTAAGAAAGGGACTGTGGGCTAGCCGACGAGAGCTGAAGCTTTTGAATGATTGGTGGTGAGAGATATTGTAGCATTGGGAGGCAAGGCTGAGTGTTGTGAGTGATAAGATAGGCAAGGAAATCTTGGCACAAGGCAAAACCCACTTTGCTCATTCTGTCAGAAACAATAATAGTTTCATTCTATTTGAGAAATTGACATTAAGAAGATGAAAGAGTAATGGGTCTTTTTAAATTTTATCTATATAGTTTTTATATAGATTATAAGTAAATGATCCAATTGATTTTTTTTTTATATACAATTTTTATATAGTTTATATATATATATTATAAGTAAATTATACAATTGAATTATTTTCATATAGTTTTAATAAGCCTATGAAATTCTCTCCATATAATTCTTGTATAGATTGTAATATTGTTGAATTAGTATTGTGTATGTGCACTTGTTCCTCTATACCTAGAGTTTGGCCTAAATATAAAATCTTCATTTGAGGTCTACAAAAATTGACACAATAGAATTGATGTATGAGGTATGCATGAAAAGAATAGTTTATGAAGATGAATACTTCTAGTAAACTTTGTGTTTGGGTGAACATTCCACATCTTCAAGGACATTAAGTTTTTTTTATCAGAAAAGGTTAATGTCATTGAAGATGGGTGAAGTGTTCACCCAAAACGTCAGACATATGAATGGCAACACACATTTTACCATAAATATTCATCTTCATCAAGTTAGTTACTAATTGTAAAAATATTCATACTAGAATAATTTATTTTAACTTTTCAATTAGTTACTAGTGTTGTAGAAATATTCATACTAAAATAGTTTATTTTAACTTCTCAATATTGAAAAGTTAAAATGAAGTTACTCTTCAAATTAAATTATTATCTTTGTCTTTAAATTTTATACATGACGTAACAATCAAGATTTTGAATCAATTTATGGATTTAAAAATAGTCTATCTTATTATTATTATTATTAGAATTAGGTAAAGCAAAGTTTTGATAGTAATTTTGTTCTTTAAATTATATTTTAAAAATAGAAATAAAATTATATTTTTTAATTAATTAAAATTAGATAAAGCAAAGCTTTGGTAGGTGATTTTGTTCTTTAAATTATATTTTAAAAATAAAAATAAATTTATATTTTAAAATTTTTAATGAAGATGTGCGAATAGTAAAAGTATAAAATTATAATTTCTAAGGAAATTTAAATATACATAGTAGAAAATCATTTTAAATAATTTAAAAAAAAATACAAATACATGTGTAACCGACAATAATAATAATCTCACAAACTTTCCCAAAAAACCAAATTAGAAACAAAGGACAAAAATAAAATTCGCTATTTATTTCATTTTATAATTTGCACCGAACGCATTAGTCATCAATGGTCGTGAAAAAAGCAAAACATCAATACAGATACCCAGCCGTCACTTTCAATATGAATTGCTCTACACATAACAGGCGGCGCAGTGGCTGCAAACTTCGAATATGACTATTAAGATCGGCAATATTTTAGTTAGGTATTTAAGATGTTAGGTCATTCGAGTTAGTTTTTTTTTTTGGTGGAGATTCAGGAAATCATCTGAAAAAATATATATAGTGGTTGAGTGTAGGTAGGGGTTATTTATAGAATAATGATTTATTTAATTTTTTGATGTTATCCCCTCTATTAATTTTGAAATTTTTGTGGGACCATATTTATCGTGGTAAGTAATTTTTTTTTAGTTTTTTTCCATCAAATTTTATTTGAGATTTATGCCATCCCAATTTCATATATTTATTAACTTTATTTCTCGTAAAAAAAATTAATAATAAGTAATTAGGAATTAAAGTTTATTTAAATATTTGTTAAGGAAAAAAATTTGAATGGATTATTATTTTTATTTGATATAAAAATAGAAATCTGAATGAATACATTTTTTTATACGATGTCATCACCTTGTGGGGTGTTATTACAATCTTGATGGGATATTACTGATAAAATGAGGTCTTTGGCCACTTCAACTCTTGGCACACCATAATATCCCATAGAGTGATGAAGGCTCTGGGGCACACCATTACTTTACATTCCATTGTGAGGATTGAACAATCAACAATGTTTCTCCTTCTCAAAAACCTACTTGCCCTCCCCATGTTTCTCTGTCGCCTTCTCCAACTACTTCCTCCACATCCATGATCTTCAATCATTGTTTAGTGGCTTGAGTGGGGTCCTTTTAGACCTCTCTAGCTCTCCCTCCAGCTTTGGTGGCTTTTTCTGAAGACAAGGGAATTTCCCAAAATCTTGAATGGTTCAATCCTCCTAGTAGAATTTATTAGTTAAAATTTTCCATCATCAACTCTTGCAGCTCCATACTCAACTCTAGCCAAACCTTAGTTGTTCCTTATTGCAAATAATGACATCTAAGCACACATGTTCTCATAAAGGAGGGGTAAGGGGAGTGATGAGTGACTCTAGAGCACGATTTTCCATAGAGCCTTTAACTTGAAGTTTTAAGAGCATACATATCCTCATATTACATTTCCGAGTTGTCTTTAGTGCTACTTTTTGGATTGCACCCTAAAAACCTCTAAAGCACATAGATTGTGTAGGTCGCCCATCAAACTTGTGATTTCAATAAATTCGTGCTAGATTTTAGAGAAATTAAAACTGAAAACCCCACTGGAAAGCTTACAAAAAATCACACTAAAAACAACTCATTACATTTTATATAAAAAAATATGTTTATAATATATCTTTTTATTTGCTCCACTTATAAAAAAATTGAAATTGAAATTGAAATTTTATAATTTAACCCATATTTTATAATATGAAAATAGTCCATTAAGATATCGTTGTATTTATAGCTGTATTTATATTTATAGAATTACAAAATTAGTTAAAAAAGAATAAACCTATTAGATTGGTATCTTAGTCCATATCCAATTATCTTAGTCCTTATCCTAAAAAGGTATTGGAAAAGCGGTACAAAAGATTTTAATAGAGATGTTCAAAGTCATGGTGTTAGAGAGGTACTATGAAATCATCTAATATCATGTAACTATGCTTCCCTACGTACAACCCCGTCGGGTCCATCTCATTCGCTTAAGTATTGAAACCAGATCTCACGGATTAGTTCGAAAGTCAGGGGCTTTTATATATATATATATATCAGTAGGTCTTATATATGTATCACAGTTGTTTGAAAGTCAGGGTCTTGTATACATCTATCTTATGGAGTAGTTCAAAAGTCAGGGTCTTGAAATATTTCAATATAATCTCATGTTATATAATCTACATAAAAGGCAGCACTATTTAATATGATTAAATATTAGACCTCAACTTTTAAGTGAATATCCTTTATGGCCATGTGAATTTAGTTAAACAGCTCGAGTGGTCAACTTTAAAGGTTGAGAGTTAGCTTTATATTATTTATTATCGTGTGACTTAAGGTCAAGGTGCACGATTTTTTGGGCTCTAACCATTAGATTTGATTTCTTTTAATAATGTAAAAATTAACATAAAATTAAAAAAATAATTAAATTATCAAATAAAAATAATATTAAAAATTTAAAAATTTAAAAACAAAATAGTAATTAAAATTATATTATATTAGTAGAATAATTTATTTTATTTATTAAAAATTAGTTTAGATTTATTTTAACTTTGGATTTATCGAGTAGTGAGAGGATCAAATTTTTTGAGGAGAAAATTTGTTTTTCAAGTATAAAATATAAGGGAATGTTTGCATCTCGAGAGATTTGATCCCTTTTGATTCTTGATAGATCGAGAGTTAAGATGGATCTAGATTGATTAATAATATTAATATTATTAATGCCTCTTGGAATGCTTCAAAAGAACAAGTTGGCAGCCTAGATCCATCTTTCAAAGCATGTTGTCATTAATCTAAGTGTAAATGCCTTTTTTTTTTTTTTTAACTGAAATGGTTGTGTTTTATTGAGAGTTCCAGGTTGGGCAAAGCCTAATCAACCAAAGTACAATTCTTGGATTTACAAAAGCTCCTCTCCCAGTTAAGGGATGATTGTCATTTTCAAAGCTCCTGCGTTTTTGCTGATCATTCCACTTTGTTGAGTGCAACCTGTATTTGCCAATCTGTCTGCCTCCTTGTTTAAATCTCTAAGAATATGAAATGTTTGCACCGAGGTGAAGTCCTTCAGAATTCTGTTCACTCTTGAGAGCTGTTTATTTAACGAAGGGTCCTTTAACCATTTCTTGTTTATTAATACCTTTATTAGCAATTCTGATTCCCCAAAGATCAAGATGTCTCTTTGGCTTTCTTTTCTGGCTAATTGGGAGGCTTTTAAGAGGCCGAGAGCTTCTCCCTGATTGTTGGTTTTTGTTCCGAATCCCCAACTGAAATCTTCTTTTTCTCCACTTGGATAGTAGATTACCCCTCCTGCTCCTGATGTGCCTGGATTGCCTTTAGAAGCGCCATCAAAGAAGATAGTGCACTTGCCCTGAGATTTCCACCACTGCTGAAATCTGTCCTCGAGTTCTCGGATCTGCCATCTTTCCTTGTGGTTTAGCCGAGTGAATGCTGAGGGTCTGGTGATGAATGCGAAACTGTCCATCCAGGCCCTTTCCTCTGTTCGAAGGGAGTTGTCATCTTTGGCTAAAGGATAATTCAGGGTTTCTAGTAGGAGTTTCTTTGCCTGTTATGCCACTTTTTCTACTGATATTTCTTTTTGATTGAAGATGATTTCATTTCGGGCAAGCCAGAGCTTCCAGCATATGTATTTTGGGGCAGCAATCCATACCTTGTACCATAGATATTTTCCAAAAATAATTGAGGGTAACTGGCTTTCCAGGTGATGAACATATCTGCAATCTTACAGTGAGTTGTGGATCTCACGTTTAATACGGTTAGATAAATAGTCCAAGCCTTCTTAGCATACTCACTATTAATAAACAAATGATCTGTGGTTTCCATAGCATTTTTGCATAGAACACATCGATGGGGGCCTGCTATATTCCTCTTGCACAAGTTTTCTCCGGTCAAGATTTTGTTATGGAACAGAGTCCAAAAGAAAAAATTGATCTTAGGGATGCTAAAACCGTCCCAAACCTGCTTCCATACTTCTTTCGGATGATGTGAATTCTTTTTTATTTGCATTTGTAGGTATCCTTGCCTCGCTGTATACACACCCGTCTTCCCCCATCCCCAGGTGTCTTCTTCACCTCTATGAACTGGAGCGAACTCTGTAATTGCCTTTTTAAGAGCGTGTAACTGCGGGGTGAGATGCGCTGGTGCCTTGGGGAAATTCCAGCGATGCCATTCGCCTCTGTTATCCCAACCAGCTATGTCTTCAATCTTATGGATTCCTTTTGCTTGTATCCATATTCTTATCTCTGTGATTTCACTTCTTTCATTGAGAGGAGGGTGGCCCATGATGTTGTCTTTCCATAACAGGGTGTTTTTGTCGTTCCCAGGAATTTTGTACAGGTGCGTTTTGAAGAAATCGATACCTTTGCTGCATAATCTCCAGGCTTGTGTTCCTTTAGGGGCTTTCTCCAGAATGAAGGTTCTGATTGACTGATGTTTGAGATATTTGTGTTTTAATATCTGACTGACAGGGTGGCTAGGCTCATCAAGCAATTGCCACAGTAATTTGCATCCCAGCACTACATTTGCAAGAAGAGGGTCTCGTATTTGAAGGCCACCTTCCTCCATAGGTCTTTTCGCTGTTTCCCAATTTATTAGGTGAAATCTATTGTCATTTCCTCGCCCTCCATTCCATAAGAAGTTTCGCATAAGGCTGGAGATCTAGTCTGTGATTTGCTTTGGAGCTAGCATTAAGGAGGCCTGGAACGTTGTCAGTGCTGAGAGAACCGATTTAATGAGTGTGAGCTTGCCTCCTGTGGTAAGCCAATAACCCCCCCATCCTGTGATCTTTCTCTTGAATTTAGAGATCACCTCTTCCCACAGTTGATTCTTGTTGGATCCCATTGTTATTGGGAGGCCTAAGTATTTAAATTTGTCCCACTCTACGTGTCCATTAAAGCCCAGGTCGCTGGAAATTCTGTTGATAGTCTACAGTTCTGTGATCCACCCATAGACAACACTTTTCTTTTCACTGATTAACGCTCCATAGATGCTATAGAACTTTTTGAGTATAATTTTGAAGGTGTTTGCAATTCATGGAGATGCACCCCCGAGCAACAGTGAGTCATCCGCAAACAACGCGTGGTTTATTGGGTCGATTTATTTCATAATCCTGATCCCAGGACGATTGCCCTTTTGTTTTTCCAAAGTTAATTTTCTGCTTAGAGAGTCAGCCATCAGGATGTATAGAAATGGTGACAAGGGACAGCCTTGCCTCAGCCCCCTGGTGGCTAAGAAGAAATCTGCTGGTCTGTCGTTTACCATTGGGGCTATCCAGATCTTTTCTAGAAATGCTTTGATTAGATTTATAAAATCTTGATTGAAACCAAAGGCTGAAAGGACCTTGTACAAAAAGGAGCGATTAACTCTATTAAAAGCATTGCACATATCCAGTTTTATAAGCATACCTTGTTCTTTGCGTGAATGACTCGAGTGTAAAGCTTCTTGGACTTCGATAACATTGTCCAGAATGTGTCTTCCTTTGACAAATCCCCCTTGGGCTGGAGAAATGAGCTTTTGCAAGAGAGGCTTGATTATGCTCGCCAGAAGTTTGGCCACTATCTTGTAGGATGCATTGCAAAGAGAAATCAGCCTGTACCTATCCAAAGATCCAGGATTTGTCTCCTTGGGAATTAAGCCAAGAAAGGTGGAGTTGACTCCACCCCCGATCCTTGCCTTTCTCATGAATCCACGTATCATTCTGAGGAGGCTTGGTTTGATTAACGCCCAGCAGATCTTGTAGAAATGGATTGAAAATCCATCAGGTCCTGGCGCTTTGTCAGGCTCCATAGACCAAACTATGTTGAATACTTCTTCTTTCGTTACTGAGCTCATGAGGTTATCATTGTCCTCCGTACTAATTAGCTTTGGAATATTATCGAGGAACTCTTGTAAATCTTCCTCACTCCCCTCTTTTTCTGCTATAAGTAGAGTTTGGAAGTGTTTCATAGCAGCATCCTTTATTTGGGCGAATCCTTTGCATACCTGTCCATTAGATAAGGTGATTTCTGCTATATGGTTTCGGCTAAGTCGAGCCCTATACTGTCTATGAAAGTATGTGGTGTTTCTGTCCCCAGCTTTAAGCCACAGGCTGCTGGACTTTAGGTGCCAGTACTCTTCCTCGCTTCTGAAGGAGAAATATGTTTTCCTTTGTGCATTTTTTTCTTGGTCTAAATCCATAGAATGGATGTCTTTCTCTTCCATATCAAATTGTATTTCTTCCAGCTGGATGACGGCCTCTTTCCTCTGACTGGTGGGAGTTTTCATAGGTTTCTTTATCCACTCTTTAAGGGCCTTCTTTGTATTTTTTATTTTTTGCTCCCACACATAGCTTGGGGAACCTGAGACTTTTGTACTCCATGCTGATTGGACTGTTTCGAAGAACCCTTCTCTTTCTTCCCAGAGGGGACTAAAGCGAAAGAGGAGAGGTCCAAGATCCTCTTCATCTTTCAGACAGAGGAGGATAGGTTTGTGGTCCAAGCTGAGCTTTGGTAGGATCTTGTTAATGACTATTATTTTTCCCATCATTATAGAGCTACTGATGAGGAATCTATCCAATCTTGCTGCAATATGATTTTCTCTTGTTCTGTTGTTGGTCCATGTGTATTTTCCTTTAACTGGCTTGAAGTCTACTAAGTCCCTTTATAATATTATGTTCTCCGCTATGGTAAGAAAAGGGTCTCTTGAGTAAGTCCCTCCTCTCTTCTCTTTAGGATCAAGAATTATATTCAGGTCACCTCCTATAATTATGTTCCTGGGATTGTTATGGTCTAGAAACTCCGAGAGCGTTTTCCAGCACTCTCTCTTTTCCTCGTAGTGAACAGGAACATACATATTAAACAAGGCTAAGCTGAGATGGCTTGCTGTGTGTCGCAGTTCAGTAAATATCCAATGCTGGGTTTCGAATGATCTTTCAAGGGAGAAGGAGTTTTTTGCCCAGAATTTCCTATTCCTCCATCCGTGCCTCTTGCACTCACAACCTTTCCAGAGTTGAATTTCCATTTGGTGTTACTGATGCTTAGAAGGATTTCCCCTTCTACTTTTGTTTCTTGGAGCATGAGGATGTCTGTGGGTTCCATTTTCAAAAGATCTTTTATGGCTTCTGCTTTTGCGGGATTCCCCAAACCCCTGCAGTTCCAAGAGGTCAGCTGCATCATTTACCACTTATAGGGGTAGGCCCTCCTCCCTTGGAGGCCCTTGGCCTGGTGTTCCTCCCAAGTGTCATTTCTATGGTAGCTTGGCTACCGAGGGTTTTCTGTCTTTCTGACTCCTCTTCTTTAGTTTCCCTGTTTGATCTTCTTCCAACCTTTTTTGTTGTCCTTTCAAATGTTTCATCGTCTGATGAGCATGTATTCTCTGTGGTTTTCTTCTTTTGTTTGATTATATCTGCATAAGAGGGGGAGGAAATATTGCTTGAGGTAGGGATTGTGTTGTTACCTAGGTTTGTGGTGTCGTTATTCTCCAGCTGAGGTGGATCTACTCTCTCTGCCTCTGGAGGATCTGAAGGCAGCGTAAGGATTTCAAAGGGGTTTTTGTCCCCCTCAATGCTGCTTGTGTCTCTGCTTCTGGTGTTTTGGTTGCTTGCACTTCCATTACCTACTTTATTCTCTGTCTCTTTAGCCTTGTTTTTGTTGTTCTGTTTGCTGCTTGTTGATTTCTTTGCCTGTTTCCATTGTTCTCCCTTTTCCTTCTCTGATGCCTCCTCATTTCTCTTTTTATAGTGTCTTGCAAAGTGCCCGTACTCATGACAATGTCGACACTTGAAGGGTAGTTGTTCGTAGTCGTGATCCTAGATGTGTGTCCAATCCACCACCGATAGCTTTATTGCTTAAGGTAGCCCGATTTCCAGGTCAACCTCCACACAGATCCGAGCGTCGGAGAATTGGTCCTTCCTCGAAGCCTGATCTATGTATTTCCCTAGGGTGTTGCCGATGGATTGAAGTGAGTTCTGGCTCTAGCAATGAAGGGGAAGGTGTGGGAGGAGCACCCAGACAGGAACAACCTTGGGCACATCTTGTGCTGGGTCAAAATCTGGAGACCATTTGTTCAAATAGAGGCCTTGAGGGCCCATGAAGTATGGCCCATTTCTGAAGATCAGGATTCTATCCTCTGCATTGTCAAACATGAAGACGAAGAACCCTTTGCCTACAAAATGACTCTTTATTCCTTCGTTGACCAGTGGTAACTAGTTCCTTTTGATCCATTCTTCGACTGCTCTCGGGGATGGCCACAGTCTGGTAAACTGGCCAATGAGGCCTCTTTCTGTGAGTTTAAGTGCTGCTTTGCAGGTTTCCTCCACAGGCAAGGTCACCGTGGGGATGCTGTCCAGTTTTTTAACAAACTTTTGCTGCGGGCCTGAGGGCTAGTGATTCCCTGCAGCAGCTATTAGAGCTTTGAATGCTTCGAGCTCTGGAGGTAAGGGAGGAGGGGCCGTAGGGACACCTCCAGGCTCCATGGGGAAGATTGCTTGAGGATGGGTCTCAGATGACACGGCTAGGGTTGCAGCTGCGCAGTCGAATTTTAGACCATCCATACTTTGACAGTTTAGACAAATCACAATTTTGACATCAATGTTCACCTTTCAAAAATTTAAAAAGCGTTCATCCATATCAATTAAAAACAAAATGTTATAAAGTTTTTAATTTTTCTATTTTCTATTAATTATTATAACTGTTATAGGTAATTTTTCCACATCTAGTCAATAGGCATGTTAACTTGATAAATCAACACTGTTTTACCCCTTGTCATCATCTTTGCACAAATCCCTAAGCATGACTCTCCCTAGTGGCAGAGTTTCTGCCTTTAACTACTTCATTTCAGTGATTTTAAAGCACAACATACCCTGACCCTTTGAGAGACTATGTTCACCAGTAGGTTGACCTTCTCTAGACCTGCGTTGATCACCAACAGGTTGCCCCTTGCTCGAGATGCATTAATTCTAGAAATTCAGGAAAATTAAATAGAATCTTGAAGCTTCCTCTTCCAAAAGCTTTCAGGAGTTGTTATAACCATTTACCTTGGATGAAAGTCTTGAATCCCATCCTATCCTATCCTACCTTGAAGATTTCACTGCTTATCCCTTGAGATCATCCTCCCATCAAGAGTGGATCTCAAGCCTAGATTGGTAAATGGTTAAGAATTCCTAGCCTAACATCCTTTCTTATATATTTACTTCCATCCACAAGCTAAGGGTTGGATTTTGGAGAAAGATTTTACCCTTATGTTGTTGTTGTGAGATTCATTATTCCATGCATTAGGGTGACATAGAGACACACTTTGTGACAAGGAAGGACAAATCAACTTGGAGGATATCTTCTACAAGATCAACTCTATATTTGTTTGTAACTCTCTCCATTTCTATTAATACAATGATTTCATTGTTTTCCTATATGTGATGTTATGATTTCATGTATTTTAATACCATGTTGATCTATTGAATGAAGTGATTGGATGATGCTACATAGATGTCGTAGATATTTCGCTTGTGTTTTCTGATTGTGTAGGTTCTAATTATAGTGATCAAAGCTAGGATTGGAGCATACAAGCTAAGAGAGGAACGAGGCTTACAACAAATTCTAGGTAGAATTCATCACATTGTCCATTTACTTTAAGGAAACATTTGGTTTCTTTGGTTTCTATTGTTCTATACTATGCCACCCAGTCTAGGGAAGATACTTTTGTCCATAGTCATAGATTTTGTATAACAAATTGGCAACTCAACTAGGTATCCTTATCCTTAGTACTTGTTTTATCTCTTCTTCAGACCTTCACTAACTTACTCAGTCAAGAATAGAGCTAGGAAGACCTTTCATTGAGTTTCAATTGGAATTTGTGTCGGAACCTTACATCCTCCGACCAATGCTCCCTCTCATCTTGTGACAAAGCATTGCAATGCTTAGGAGCCTTCTTTCTTCCTGCATTGCAGAGCATTGCTACCCCTTCAGCACCTGCGTTGGTCCTTGTTCATGCACAAACTTTCTTTTGTCTAAATTTATCTTTGTCCAACATTGTTCTAGCTACTCTTCCTTTAGTCCTTGCTTTTCTCGTGGTCTCTCAGAAGTATCCATTTGGTTTTCTTTTAGTTTTGAGTGCCTTTGACAAGGATTTATTTAAATTTTACTTTGTTCTTATCATAGGTCACTAGCAAACTAATTTGTTTGATCATTGAGTTCTTGAATGAATTGGTGTTAGTCATCGTTCTAAAAAGTTTGCTTTTATCACTAATTAGACATGCATCTTAGTTTTCATCACATTTGAAAATTAAGTGTAGTTGAAAATAAAACTCTCTTTGCATTGGCATATAGGGTTTTGTATGTGCATCAATATTGGAATAGTTGCATTAAAAGGGAATTGTGCTTTTCATATTGTTTGTTGCATTTTGTATGTTGCATATTCTTTGTCTCTTCCATCCCTTAAATAGATTTTCATTGAAAGTGAAAGATTTCATTTCTTCATGCTAGATTGCATCTTTTGGAATTAAGGTGAAACTCATGGTGAACCCCAAAAAAAAAAATTAATTGACGATAAAATTTGAAATTTATTGAATCAACCTAAGAAGCATTTGTAACAATTATGCAAACACTAAGAGGTCTAGGCTAGAGATGTGTTCTGGAGTTGTTAAACATAGGAGTTGTCGTTGTTGTCTAGTGTTGTATCCGTGGGGTGATATCTTGTTCCATGTACATAAGTGTATTGGATCATAACCTGTGTACCTTTGGGTATATTTGATGGAGCCCCACGCATGATAAGTATATGGAAATGTTCTCATTGAATGGTTACACATTAGTAAAAACTACTACTGACTACGCTTCAATGTACCATCAAATATATTTTGGAATTGCACTATAGGTTTCTATCCTCACCATAGGTAACCAAGTCGGTCACCTTATATGCCGTGATATATCGAACACAACATCTGGGGAGATTTCTTGCACATACATTAAGTCCTTATTTTTCCAAGGTGTATATTGTAGTTCACAGTTGCTTGATAAACTTTTATGCCTAGTTTACCCCTTGGTTTGTTTCATTTTTGTGTTAATTTTTAAAATTTATTAATCCAATGTGAAAGAACAAACACCTTTTCCCCATCGTTTACGTAGAATTCAAAATAAGCTTCCTCTTTCACCATAGGAAACTCATGGCCATCATCAGAAGCATAATAAAATGCAAACTACCGAATCAGGGACTTTAGGAACTACTTCTAGTCCTCCTCCTAAAATTGATCAACTAGAATCATCCTTCCCTTTGAGCTCTAAACCTGAGATTACATATTCGCTTCCTAGTGAATCTGACACAATCGAAACCGAAGTACCAGAAGCCTTATTGCATGAGGTTATTAAACCTAATTTTACTGATTCAAATACTTTATTACCAGAGGTTATTCAACCAAACGCACCTCACCCATATTCTCCTATTACTTTGAGACCTTCCCTTTCTCTTCCTTTATCTTAGACACAATCACCGACTATATATCCTGGACCCGATGATGAACCCCTTCCACTTGGTCTTATGCGTATTGAAGGGATCCCATAGGAAGAACTCCGTCCCTCTTCTCTCGTTCATTTGAGAGGACTTCATCCTTATCAAACTTATCCCCTTCCTCCACTTCAGACTCCATCTCAGCCTCCTTTCTTAGATTTTTTTCCTTTCAGTTCAACCATGAGTTTTTCACAACACTCATCTTTGGTATTGTTAACCATGACTAAATTTTTTATGGTTTCTCAACCTGCTACTATAGTTGAGACAACCATTATCGCTTCCTCATCCATGTTTGTGACATCACTAGAGACACATCTATATGGTGGCCCCTTTGTCCCACTTAGTTACCATTCGTTGTCTCGTACCTTCTCTAGTGCAACATCTAGTCCGTGGACCTATACCATGATGTATATTTATGGAATTTTATTTGACACTTATCTAATGATCACTATGCAGTCTGCTCCTTCTTCTCGCCTACACCTATAATCAAACAACAAGTTGGTCCCTATGTTATTGGATGCCTTCAATAACATAATTCTCCTTATACTGGGCACCATTCACCTAGTGGGAAATTTCCTCCATCACCCCCTCCTCCTTTGGAAGGGGGAAACCTATTGCTGGTATGCCAAATATTAGTGCTTCTCCATATTTGAATCCTACTTATTCTGGTTTGGTTTATAATGTTTGGAAACCTAATTTTTCAATCCAACCTAGCTTAGTTTTGAGTACATCCATGCATTCTTAATTTATGCCATCTACATCCCAAATTCCTACCTATTAATCTATACCTCAACAAGCTCAAATGAATGTGAGCCAAAGTTTAGAGGTTGTTACCATGACTCAATCTATTCCAACAATATCTGGTACATCTCAAATCCCATATACTTAGGCTCTACAAGGTACCACACAATCTCAATTGCTTGGAAAAGGTATTATTCCTCAAATCCCAGTAGGACATACTGTATATGGTATGACACAGTCTGCACCAACTCTGCCTTATGTTGGAATGATGCAAAATCCCATAGGACAATGGTATCAACCTTTTCAAGGTATCCCTCAAGTAACTTATCAAGGGAAACAAGTCTAAACCTAGCCACTCCAGCATATGCAAGGTTGTCCTCAATCTGGCCAACAACGAAATTGGTTATTAGAATCCTCCCTATCCTGGTACCTAGGTTCTTCTTTATCAAAATCCTCCTTATTATGGAACCAGATTCCTGTTTCCTAGGTTATTTCATCTTATCCAGGCTATCCTCCTCTGGATTTTAATAGGAAGTTACCTTTTGTGGCAACTCTTGAACTACCAGATTTGACTCAGTTCACGAATGGTCCTATTGCTCATTCTCCTTTTTGGCTGATAATGCCTACTAAATTTCCTTATGATATCCCAAAATTCAATGGGAATCTCAAAGAAGACCCTTCCATGCACGTGATGAATTATCATTTTTGGTGTTCTTCGAACTCCCAAAATGATGATTCCATTCGATTACATCTTTTCTAGCGTACACTTATGGGTTCCACGACTAAATGAAATTACCTAAAGCTTGATTCAATAATTTCATTTCCTTATCCACTACATTCCTAATGCATTTCCAGTTGCCCATATGATATGAGACTTGAACATAACTCTTAATCAACTTTAAACATAATAATGCTATTCAAATTTCTGATCATATTCATGAGTGGCGACGTCGTCGTCAGTTGGTTAAAACTTATGTTCCTGATCAATTGTTAGAGGAAATGTTAATTAAATATTTGTTTCCATCAATAAAAAAAGATGTAGCTAAGGGTGGAGATGTGACTAAAGAGAAAGTGATTTCTCTTGCCTAGTATTTGGATCTCATCTACACTCATTCTAACACATTTTATGAGAAAATATAAAATGCCTGAGACCCTCAAATAATGTTCCTCAACCTCCAGGTAAAGAATCACATGTTGTTGATGGCATGATTGGTTCTTCTAGTTGACAATCTGAGAGTAAACCATTTAGTACTACTCCTATGACTGCCAAGAACCCTCTATCCAATCCTTCTGTGACTTCTACTTCTGAGGTTAATATTGTCTAGTCCAATAAAGGTAAATCTCAGCAACAACGAGGAAGTAAGAAGAAAGGTAAAGGAAAAAAGAAGAAAGATTCTCCTACATCGGATAAACAAACAAATCAATCCTTTGATGAGAAAAAAATCCCCACTATCCATGTTTAATCTCTAACAAGGAGCACTTCACTGGTGACTTTCCTCACTAGGCGATAGTGAAATAATTTTTGAAATCTTCTACTTCCCCCACTATGTTGAATGACTCGTTTCCCTATTAGGAGACTCAAATGGTTGCTCAGGACCCTACATCCTCTAACTCGGTCTTAATGCTTTCCTCCACAAAGCTGGAGTTTGATATTATGGTGGATACTCAACGCAAAGTCTATGATAGTGTGAATCCTATGAATAGTCAAGCTAATGATCAACCTACCTGTTCATCTCCATCTCCATTAGATCCTACCCTGCCTATTATTCGTAGGAAATTAACCATTAAGTTTGAGAAGGGTGTCATTCATAAATATTATTTCAACCCTCATGCATGAGATTTCTAAAATTATAATGTATTTGAGGATCTAGCTTAGTCTTTGTCAGTTATATCCATGCTTGAGGTGTTGAAAAACTTTCCCACCCAAACAAAGTCTTTTCTTTATACCATTAGATGTATTGATCCTTTAGATTCTAACCTAGTCGTTTTCAATCACGAGAACTATTCACTTTCGACTCAATTGGCCTTTATGATACAGGTCATCGTCTGCAGTAAGAACACCCATCGTTCTATTGTAGATGAAGGGGCCTTGATCTGCATTATGCATTTATCCTGTTGGAAGGCTATTGGTTCTCCTCATTTGAGTCAACCACCCACCACCTTAAAGGGTTTTGACAAACGAATGTATAAACCTTATGGTATTTTTAACTCATTGCATATAGAATTTGGAGGTAAATCTATATCCATAAAAGTAGAAATTATTGATGGACTGCTTGATTATAACCTTATATTGGGTCGAATGTGGGATTAGCCCAAGGTTGTTGTCATTTCAACTTATTTTTGGATGATCGCCTTTTCCCATAAAGGTGGGATTGTAGCCATTGACCAACTCACCTTATTTTACTCTAGTTCTCAAGTTACAAGAAGTGCCCCTCTTGTAAGGGAAACTCTACACCCATATCAATACATCAAGGTTGGATCTCTTAAGGGTTCCTCTCTCATGGGAACCTTTTTTCTTTCTCTGCCTTTTCTTCCTGATAACTCTCCTTCGGTTTCCTATATCAATATGATATCATCTTCTACTATCCCAACCGATCCTTGGTTTGTACTAGATAAAACTAATATCAATAGTTTTGGCAACTGAATGTTGTTTATCCCTTTTAAGCTTGATTACGAGCCCATTTATTCTGCTTGTGCGACTCATCTTGATCTTACCACTTTGGTCAATTAGATTGATAATTCCTTGGATTATGGAATTTATTATGATATTTTCTCTCAAAAATTCCCTATTGATGAGAGCATCATGGAGATCATGATGCCAAATGACATGTTTTGAGATGATTATCACCATCATTCCTCCTTACTAAATTCCATTTAGGATAATATTAGTAACTTGTATCAACCCAATAGCATTGAGTTTTCTACGAATTCAGTTTCAATTCACGAAATTGATTATGAAAATAACCTATAAAATATCAAAGAGATGATACCTCTCAGTATCGCAATTGAACCAGGTATTGTCGAGAATCTACACATTGGTGCATCTTGTTCTCTAGATGAGATTAAGACCTATAAGGCCCTATTCTAGAAATTTCAAGATGTGTTTTCTTGTTAGTATGAGGAAATGCAAGGTATCAATCCAAATATAGTGGTGCATGAAATTAAAACCTATCATGATGCAAAACTAGTCTGGTAGCGCCTACGTCCATTCAACCCCAAGAAGACTACCATGATTAAAGCCAAAGTTGAATAAATTCTATGTGTCTGTTTCATCTATCCAGTTCGTTTGACCGATTTTGGATCAAATATTTTTCCTGACATGAAGAAACAAGGAACAATCCATGTATGCATCGATTATTGGGATATAAATTGTGCTTGTCCAAAGGACAATTACTCAATCTCGTTCACTGACCAAAGTTGTTGCTGACTATGCCTATTGTGAGATATATTCATTCATGGATGGTTTCTCTGGCTATAATCAAATCAACATTCTCCCAGTGGATCAACCAAAGACTGCATTCATTTTTCCCTGTGGTACATTTGCATATCAGAAACTTCCTTTTGGCTTAAAGAATGTTGGGGCTACATTTTAGAGGGCCATGGATTATGCCTTACATGATATCAAACATATCATGTAACCTTATTTGGATGATCTACCTACTTATTCTAAACATTAAACTGATCACCCGATGCATCTTCAGGCCATATTTTTACGATGTAGACATTATAATATTCGACTTAATCCTCATAAATGTGTGTTTTGTATTATGTCTGGTAGGCTTCTTGGTTTTTTCATTTCAAAACATGGAATTTGTATCAATCCATTGAAAGTTCATGTAATCATCGATTTGCCTGATCCTTCTTCCCTCGTTCAGCTTCAATGACTACAGGGGAAGGCTAACTTTCTTCAGAGGTTTGTCCTTAGTTATGTTGAGTTGACCAAAGGATTCACTCACCTACTTAAGAAAGGGGCTCCCTTCTATTGGGATAACACTATTCAATAGGTGTTTGATGCTTTGAAAGATGTACTGATTTAGACATCTCTATTATATCCCCCTGATTATCAACATGATTATTTCTTGTATCTCACTACTGCAATTTTTAACATAGAAATGGTATTGGTCTAGGAAGATGATCTAGGGACTGAAAATCTGATATATTATTTGAGTATGAATCAAATCAAGTATACCCATGTAGAAAAGTTAGCTTTGGTGGCTATCTAATCCGTCCAAAGGTTTTGTCGTTATATATTGCCCCAAAACACTATGGTTGTTTTAGATTGAAACCTTATGACATATATTTTGTCACATCAACTACTAGGGGGAAATTAATCCAAATGGATCATCATCCTACTGGAGTTTGGTTTGGAATTTATCATGTCCAAATCCAAGAAATCCCTATTTTTTGCTGAGCTTATTTGCGACCTTCCCATTGCCGATTTTGAATCGATGTCAAAAATTCTATCCCAAATGAGTCATTTTTTTTTATTTCGTCATCTGACTCGTGGTATGGAGACATTCTGATATATCTCTAGACCTAAAGTTTTTGGTCTAATAGATCTTGCTTCGAAAAGTGATGCATTGAATACTAATCCAAGTAGTACATCATCAAGGATGACACCCTTTATTACCATGGTATCAATATGATTTTCTGTAGGTGCCTCACCCATGAGGAGGCAGAGAAAGTCCTTAATGAATGACACTTAGGGGCATGTGGCAGTCATTTGTCTAGTTACTACTACACAAAAGATTTTGCGTGTTGGTTACTTTTGGCCTACAATATTTCATGATTGTATTCTTGCTGTCCAGAAGTGTCATGCATGCCATATTTACGATTGTAAGACCCATTCTTTGCCCATTCCAATGCATCTTGTTATCACAATAGGTACTTTTGTGAAATGGTGTATCGATTTCATGACATGTAACCCTCACTTGACCAAGGAGCATGTATATATTACTTTAGTGATTTATTACTTTAATAAATGGGTCAAGGTGATGCCTACATTTAACAATACTCGTGAAACAACTACGTATTTTTCTTTAACCATGTCATTGCACGATTTGGTGTTCCGCAAACCATAGTTACGAACCATGGGAAACACTTTGGCAATCACATGATGTCTAAAATAACTGCCAAGATGGGACTCTCTCATGAAAGTTCCACTCCCTACTACCCTCAAGCTGACGAGAAAGATGAGGCTATTAATAAAGTCCTTAAAACAATGCTTCAATGTATGATAGGGGTCCATAAATCATACTTTCATTTGCTTGTTTATGTTTCCTTGTGGGAATATCAAACCTCCATTAGGACTACTACCAGATTTATGCCATTTCAATTGGCTTTTTGTCTAGAAGCTATCCTCCCAATTGAATGTGATATTTCATCACTAAAACTTGTTGTAGAACTTCTCCTTGCTACTTTCATAGAAGAGGAATGTATCTTACATCTGACATCCTTAGATGAGACTCAGAGAGATTCAGCTATGGCTAATGAAGTTTATAATAAATGTGAGAAGGCATAGTATGACAAAAATGTCAAGCCTCCTGTCTTCTCAGAAGGATGTCTGGTACTTCTATACGACCAAGAATATGATAAATTATGATTAGGAAAGTTCCAACCCATGTGGCTAGGTCCATATATTGTCAAGCGTGTTCTTGTTAAAGGTGACTATGAGCTAGTCAATTTTGATGGAATTCCACTGGTGCAACCTAGAAATGGGTTGTACCTTAAAATATTACTATGCTTTATTTTTGCATAGTTCATTATATACATTACTATATATAGGTGTGTTGAGTGTGTTTGGAGTGTGTCTCTTCAAAGTTTCCTACAGTTTCTCTTGATCCCATTTACATTTGGTTTGCAGATGTAGGCATCCTATGAACCATATATTGGTTATGATGATGGCGCTAGTCATAGTACTTAGAACCTATCCTCTGCAACATGAGCCATCTTTGCTCCAAATGGTGAGTTAGTGAGTCTATAAGAGATCTGTATCGATCGCTCTAGAAATAACATCATTGAGTATAACACAATGGTCGAGCTTATGTATGATGTTATTTCACATGGTATCTGATGTTTAGTCATCAAACTTGACTCACAGCTTGTAGTACTACAATTGACTAATGTCTATTCGGTTAAAAGTCTAGCTATTCTTCACATGTTATTAAGGGTCTCCTTATAGAAAGACACTTGGATTTCATCCTATATCAACAAATTTATAGAAATCTAAACATACTGATGGATAGAACGGGCTAAGCACGTTTTAGATAGACATTTGCGACATATGTAAATAAATTTCAATACATATCACATCCATTGAAAGTAATAATAGGGACATCGGAAACACTTAACATAGTTTTATATATAAAGGTTTGGTTTTACAAAATTTGTGCCTAAGACACATATTGTCGCACGACCTATCATATAAAAAAATACATGCAAATATGGCTATCATCCTCCTAGTACACTAATCATAGAGCTCATGATAACATGCCATTGCATGAGCTATCTTGTGCAATAGTCAACCCATACATCTTGGAACTCCAATAGTGTGTTTCTAAAGTCACATAGAAAGTTGGCCGACCATGGTCTCATCTATCCCATGTGGTAGCCCCTCCATGTGGTGCTCGACCTCTACCAAAGTCTCATCTACATTGAGATCTTGTAGTAATTCTCATACTACTGCAAAAACTTGTACTGGTGCTAGTGCCAGTTGTGGGTGTCTCACACGATGTAGATATGAAGCACCTATAGATTGAACAAGCCCATTATCTGCATGAAAAAATCAATAGTTTAGTCTCAGATACATTTAAAAACACAAAAAAAAATGTAAAACTTAAAATAAAAAATGGTTGAAATGTCGTACATATAGCACCCCACTACTCACGCTCAAGAAGCACGAGCTTAGGGTCTCCATGAAATTCCATCACTGTGTATGGATAATCATTTATCATAATGAAATTCTTGTGCAACCATCCAAAGAAGGTTGGTGAGAAGTTGATCACCGCTAGACCTACATGTTGGGACATAATATCTATCCACCTCCTCATCCATGGAACTCTTGGATCAATGAGCTCGGGTGTGATATATCAAGGTTGTAGTAATGGAATTTGTTCTAAGCCAAAGGAGATCAAGATCGAATCATATCAATTTTTTTTTTACTCATCTACTTCTTGCTTTAGTTTATTTTTCTTTCATGTTAACCATCACTCTCTCACTCCAGTTGAAAACGGTTTGCTCGATACATTCTATGGCATACTACATAGCTACGTGAACTATCGTCCTACCAACCAATATTAAAATTATGAATGGGTCGCTCTTAAAGGAAACAAGGTGTTACATAGTATTTTGTCACACCTCTTGCACTTCCCTATGACATAACCTGAAGTGCCCAAAACATGATCATTATACAGTATACTCATCCATGTATACAACTTAGATTCCTCCTTTAACTTTTCTTGGAAAATATATGGATCTTTCCTTGAAGAAATGGCTCTTGAAACCCTAAAATGAGGGTCATCGCTCTTATGAAGCTGAAAACCACGATGCTTACGTATTGCACCTTGTTAAGCGAGCGATGGCATTGTTCTGTTCTCTCTCATACCTGTGATGGTCTAAAAAAGGAAGTTTTCCCAAAGAGGATGAGAAGCTTCGTGATCTAGAAGTTTCCAGAGCGACGAGTTGGAGGCGGTTTCGCATAGATGAGGTCGAATCCTCCTAATTTGACCTTTTGGTCTCATCTCTACGAGCTACCTCCTTAAGATGTGGGCCTAATCCTATCTTTGGAGGAGGCATAACTCCCTCTCCCATCATATAAATTTCCCCTCTACCATTCCCAAATGGTTGATCTATGTCCATTTGCACCCCTATGTTGAGCTTGTTCTTAGAGGCTATTCATTAGACTTGGAGAAGAAGTGTTGGAGAGTTTCTTGGCTTGGCCTTGGATTACCACTCAAGGAGAGCCTTTGAAAATCAAGGTTATGGTTGTAAGTTTCCTCTTTATTCTTTAAATAATAACACAAATGCTAGTTCATCTTCCCAAAATATATATGTTCATGCATGTATTGGCTTGGCATTCCTTGATTAGCGAAGTAGGTTATGATTGGATTTGCTATCGCTTTTGGCATGCTTTGTTGTCTCTTGGTCACTTTTCTAGGTACATAAGCACTAAAAGATGCAGGAACAAGTCCGTGACACAAGCGGTTCGAGGATCTCAACAAAGGAAATTTGATTAGCATCAGAGTAAGGTAGGCATTCTCTCTTGTTCTACTTTTAAATTATAATCTAGGAAGATGTCTAGTGGATTGTCCCTTCAGTTGCTAGACCCACTCATTGGGCTAGAGGGATCATCTCTGTCTGTAGAGAGGATTAACCTTGCCAATAAAATGATGAATCTATTGGGGAGCCTATGAACCTTTCCTTCCAATCCTTCACCTTGTCTTTTGACGAGTTTGATCAACCATTTATTTTTAAAATTCATTGCTTGTTTGTAGTCAGTGTTATTGTCTGGGAGAAGCCTCGAGATTGTTAACTTGAGCTATTTTTGAAGATTTTGGATTTATTTTTGGTTTTCCTTAACCTTCGTGGATTTGAGTCTGATAGTCGCGATGATATCATGGGTTTTTTAGTTACAGTAGTGATGATCACTACTTTACTCCTGACAGGTGCGATGATTGCAAAAAATTGAGAAATTTAGGGTTTTTTTGTCTTACTTTCAATTCTAGTTGCCTTCTCCCTATGATTTACCAATGTGTTCTTCATTGACTCTCTCGTTGTCTAATTGCAATTTTCTTTTCACTTGGCTTGAGTGTCCTTGAATTTTTGATTATCCCTTTTGGGTTCTTGGTCTTCTAGGTCAACATTTGTCCACTCATTGGTATTTCCATCCATAATCCAAGATCAATTTCATATGTTAAAGAGTCTTTGTGTGTTCATACACACTTTGCAGATTACTTTTGGGTTGTTGTGCCTTAAGTTGTTTTCATTAGTGGATATAGTGAAAGTTACTTAAGCTTCATTTGACGAATGATAGATTACGAATCGATTTTCTCATTGGAATCAAAAGGAAGTGTTTTCTTTGAAGTCTTTTGTCTTTCTAAGTGAAAGTGAAGGTTCTACTATTTGCATAGTTTTTGAAGCATTTTGAGTTCCATTGAAATCATTGATATGAAAGAGACTTTCATATTTCTTGCCTTGCTTGCATTCTCTTTTACTTTGCACTAGATTACATTAGTTTCATTTTGAAAAAGAAAAAAAATCATCATTACATCTTAAGGAAATTTTTCTTTAAGATTTGTTTTGGCATTTCATTTGCTTGTCATGTGAAAGATTAGATTTCATATTTTGTATTTAGTGTTTGAAGATTGTCATGGATGCATTTTTGCATTTGGTTTGATGCATGATTTGAATGATCTTCTTCCCTACGTAGATATCTTTCATCAAATTGAAGGATTTCAATTTCATCATCTAGTTTGCATTTTTGGAACATGTATCATTATTAAGGCCTTGAAATTGAGACACAATTACCAGATCAACTTTAAAATCTATCAATTAACCTAAAGAACATTTGAAACATTAAGGATAATATCTAGTGGTCTAGGTTAGAGACGTGTTCTGACATCTTAAAAACTTAGCAGTTGTCGTTCACTTCAGCATTAGACAGTGCTAGCATGGACTTGTGCTCCCCATACTATGGCGTATATAAAGGGAGACACCCCTAGGTTGTAATCCTTTATCATTAGGAAGTCAAGTCTATCGACCTCTAAACGTGCTACATCGAACACATCATTTAGGGAGATTTCCTACATGTACGTCAAATCCTTGGTTAATTTATTAGCTAAGGTGTGTATTACAGTTCATGGTGACTTGGTACTCCTTTTACCTAGATTCACCTGAGTAGTCATTTGATCTTTTATGACTCTTTAAATTTGAAAATATCATCAGGAAACTTGTCCTTTCAAGCTCGCAAAATTATTGAAAGTGACTAGAGTCACCTTTTCGCCCTTTTCTTGACTCTTAAAATATAACTTCCCATGGTAAACATGTCAATCCTAAGCAATTTCTTCTTAGACCAAATTGAATAATTTCCTATTAATTTCAAGATTGTTAAATCCCTAAACGAATTTTTCCTTTCCTTTTTTGCTGTTGATGGGAGGCCATCGTGGTTGAACCATTGAGACCATATCATACTTCCCCTTTGTTGTCTGACATTGAAGGGTCCTCCTAAGGAATTCATCCAGAGCTTCCTCAGGCACTTGAGGATCAAGGTGTTGAACTTGGAATTGTTCTGAGTATCAGACCTTTGTCTTCTTGTCCACCTCTATCAGATTCCTGGTCACCTCAAGAATCTTATCCATATTCCTATGATAATCCTACTTAGACCCCTTAGAGTCTGCAGACTCCTCAAAGTTCGTCGCGGCTAGTTATCATTCCACCAAACCCATTGTTAAATCCTATTGTGATCTCTCCTCAGTACCCTTACAGTCCATACGAGCAGCCTGGTATTCCTTTGGTGTTATCTCCTCATTCATCTTCAGTTACTCATCGCTAGTTGTTTCAACATATGGAGTCAAAAGGTGAGATCCTAGTCTCCTCTTTGGGTCATTCGGAAGTCTCCGCTACCCATACTCCTCACATATATTATGAGCAGGGATATGAGTTCCCTCTAGAAGGATTTCCTTATATAGGAAGAGTCTCATCTCTCTCTTATCCTGAGATTAGTGAACCCATATTATCACATGGTTATAACTCTTTAGCTTAGTTGGTTTCGGGCACTCTTAGTGCCTCGTCATTGTATCAGAACCCCATATGGTCTTTCAACACTATGCCTACATCAGGTTCGTTTGTTCAGAACATGAACTCTTGATCGATTCTACAAACAGTAGTCACTTCAGTTCCGGTTCAACCTACCATTCCTTCTCAAGTTATTTTTTCATTTCGACCGAATCTTCCAGTTCAATCGACTATCTCATGCCAAGTCTTGGTAAGTTCTTCTATCCATGCAATAAGTGGACAGACTGTGCCACTGCCTAGGGGGAAAGATTCAAATATTCCTCTCAAGTGGTGAAACCAATGTGAGTGGATTACAAACTCACATGGTTGGAATGAAACAACCTTTTTATGGCACTATTCCTAACCCTGCTAGTCCATATTGGTCAGTTAACGTCTAATACCAGCAGTGGTATATGGCTCAAGTCCCATTCCAACTAGCTTATGTCCCATATGGTTCACAAGACTTGGTTAATCTGCCTTACATTCCTCAAGCTGGACCTTATGTTAAACCTTGTTAATTCACTATGCTTGGTGGATATGGCCAGATCTAATTTGGGAACTGTCAATAATGTCAGGGTATAATCCCAGGAACCATCCAGCTACCCTTGTAGCAACAAGGACAACCTTTGCAGAAACAAGGGAAACCTTTGCAACAACAAGGGAAATCTTTGCAAGAACAAGGGGAAAAATTACAACACCAAGGACAACTTCTATAATCACAAGAGAAACCTTTGTAATAGTGGCAAAAACCTTTGCAGTTGTAGACACAGTTTGTGCAGCAGTCCTCCCGACCTTTGTTCTCACAAAGTCAACCTTTGCAGCAGCAAGGGAAACCTTTACAGTAGGAAAGCCAACCTTTGTAGTATCAAGGTCAGCCTTTGTAGCAGCAAGCCATATATGTGCATCAACAAGGTCAACCTTTGCAAGATCAACGCTAACCCTTGCATCACCAGGGTCAATCTCCTTATGTCCAGGGTCAACTGTTTCAACAACCTGATAACTCGTATGCCACCTACAATTCTCATCAAAGGCTTATGGCTGGGCAGTATCAAACCTACCTGGGACAAAATCATCCTTACGGGCAAGGCCACCCTCAGTGTGGACAAAACCATATTCCATATGGACAAATTCCTCCATTGTGGGGGAAAAATCCTTACCAACAAGGATGGACTCCGCAATTTGGGTCTCCTCAAAGGCCCTATATGTCATTTAACACACAATTGTCTTTCTTGGCTACGTTGGAGCTACCTAATGTTTCAAGGCTCAAAAATGATCAGATTATTCATTCACCTTACTAGCCTCCAGTTTTGATGAAAATTCCAAGCGATTGCCCCAAATTTGAGGGAAAATAAAAGGAGGATCCACAAGCCTACTTGATGACATTTCAACTCTTGTGCTCCTCTAATTTATATGTCAATGATTCTATCCATATTTGACTCTTTCAAAGAACCTTCATAGGTGCTGCCACTAAATGGTACATCGAATTTCCTCAAGGTACCTACGGTGACTTCAAGTCTTGCTATGGCTTTCCTCACTCATTTGCAACTGCCAGTTCAATATGAAACTGGTAGTCATTTTCTTACACCACTTAAGCAAGACACTGTGACCCACATTTCTGATCATATCCATGAATGGAGACATTGGCATCGCCTCATCAAGTTTGAGATTGTTGATGAGTTGTTGATAGAATGGTTCACAAAGTCATTTGTTAGCAAAATTGCTAAGGACAGAGCCATGGGTGGATGTCTTACTAAAGATAAAGCTATCGCCCGTGCCCAGTATTTAGACTTAGTCTATTCGCAATATGGCACTTTGTATGAGATGTTACCCAATGCCCCGAGACCATTATCAGATCTGAAACCATCGAATTCTCCAGATACACCACATGTTGACGATGTGATTAGTTCTATGTCTTAGACTCCTGTGAAAGCTTCTTCAAAGAAAAAATCTGTCTCGAACACTAGTTCCAATAACCCCTCCAAGATTTCATCCAGTCCTAGTAAAACCTCTGAGGTACATTTTGTCTAGTCTACTACAGTAGATAAAACCTTTAAAGGTAGAAAGAAGGGAAAAGGAAAGGCCAAAGCCAATGCCCCAAAACAAGACTAAATCTCCTGTTGATGATGCTTCTCGAAGAAAGCAAAAATATCCATGCCTCATCTGTGAGGAGGAGCATTATAGTAAAGATTGTCCTCGATGATCTGAAGTTAGTTGCTTGCTGAAAGGGACTCTGACTATCTTAAAAGAACACTTTCCATTGCAATGGACCCAATTTGTAGACCAGCCTCAGTCTTCTACTTCCTTAAGTTCCCAAGTGTTCATGATGCAAGGTTCATCACCTAGCTCGATCACTACTCGAAATAAGAACTATCAAGCCTCTAAGTAGATGTTGGAGAAAGAAGCTACTGATACTCCTACTTCTACTTCATCCTCTTTTGTTCTACTCCATATCGAGCGCCCTAATAGTGAGTCTATCATTCGTCTAGGCCCTAAAGGTTATCTTTGAAAGTCGTCTTTCAATTTGAATACTAGAGTTATGAAACATTCAAATATTTTTTAGGATTTAGCTCAGGCAACTTCGGTGATGTCTACCTTGGAGGTGCTTCAATCCTATCCAATGTAGAGGAAGTCATTATTGTCTTCCATAGGTGCTAACGATCCTTTTGATTCGAGTCTGATTACATTTTATATAAAGAATCATGTGCCTTGTCTTCCTCATCAGATTGCATTTCTGATCTAGGTCCTTATCAAAGGAAATATGATTCATCGAATGGTTAGTGATGAAGATGCCACTACCTGCATCATGTCAATTTCATGTTGGAAATCCATTGGCTCTCCTCCTCTTAACAAATATCTGAACACCTTGGAAGCCTTTGATGGCATAGCTTCATGACCATACAATATTCTCATGAACTTGTTGATTACATTAGAAGGTAAGACTATTGAATTAGAGGTAGAAGTTGTAGATGCCAATCTCAACTACAACCTTCTTCTTAGGCGAAGCTGGACTCACGTCGTGTTTTGTGTGGTTTCTTCTTTGTTCTGCGTACTTCGTTTTCCTCATAAAGGAAAAATTGTCACAGTTGATCAACTGTCTTTCTTTTCTTCTAGTTCATCCAACGTTAACATTCCTTACATGGGAAATACTGAGATTCCTTATGAGAGTGTGGGAGCAGGTCTCTTAAAAGACTTTATTAGATGCCTTCTTGTCTTAAAGTGTATGTTTCTCATTCTCCTACACCTCCACTTGAAACACCTATATGGGTACATGAAGTCTTGTCAGAGGATAATATGGGAAACATCTCTATTTTGATGCCTTTTGACATTTCCGTTAAACCGAGAATTGTCGAGAACATCCATATTGGGGTTTCTTGTTCTCTAGATGAGATCAAGATTTATACTCAACTTTTTAGAGAATTCCGAGAGGTTTTCGCTTTGTCATATGAGGAAATTCTTGGTATCGATCCAGCCATAGTGGTGCATGAGATTTTGACTTATCCTGGTGCTAAGCTTGTTTGGTAACGGCTTCGCCCTGTGCACCCTTGAAAGGTTGTTGCTATCAAAGAAAAAGTAGAGAAGCTTTTGAAAGTAGGGTTCATTTATCCTATTCGATTGACATATTGGGTATCCAATACCATCCCTATTGCCAAAAAGTAGGGCAAGATATGTGTTTGTGTTGGTTACCATGATATCAATTGCACATTTCCTAAGGACAATTAGCCTACTCCCTTTATCGACTAGATCATTGATAAATGCATTGGGAGATATTTTTTTGTTATGGACGGATTTTTTGGCTATAACCAGATTAACTTTTCACCTGTTGATCAGCATAAAACAACCTTTATTTGTCCCTAGGGTACTTTCGCTTACAAAAAGCTTCCTTTTGGTTTAAAGAATGCTGGCACTACCTTTCAGTGAGAAATGTCCCATGAATCTCATGACATTTGACACATTGTTCAGCCATACCTCAATGAATTACCAACTCATTCGGCTAAACATTGTGACCATCCAGATCACTTAAGAGCTATATTTTTACGATGTCAACATTACAATATCCATCTCAATCCATAGAAGTGTGTGTTTTTCATCGAGTCTAGCTGGCTCTTAGGTTTTGTGGTGTCTTGTGAAGGTATCATGATTGATCCTTTGAAAGTTTAGGCCATATTCAATCTACCCCCTCCTTCATCATTGCTACAATTGCAGAGCTTGCAGGGAGAAGCTAATTTTCTCTATCGTTTTGTCCCTAATTACGCTGAACTTACCAATGGGTTTACTCACCGACTATAAAAGGGGATCTCTTTTATTTTGGATGAAGTTGCGCAAGAATCCTTCGATGCTTTAAAGAAAGCCCTGATTAGTGCTCCTTTACTGCATCTGCTCTATTATATCCTGTATTTGGCTGCAACTGATACCACTATTGCTATGGTGTTAGTTTAGGATGACGATGAAGACAACAAGCACATGGTTTATTATATGAGTCAGAATCTCCTTGATACTAGGCCTTGATATGCTCATGTCAAGAAGCTTTCCTTGTTGGCATTTCATGTTGTGCAAAGATTTTGATACTATATCCTTTTACGGAAAACCAATTTAATTTTTTATTGCAACCCCATGACATATATACTAACTTGCAAGTTTCTTGGGGGAAAATACTACAAATGGATCATCATCCTACAAGATTTTGATTTGGAATTTACTACTACCAAATCAATGAAGTCACTCGTCTTTGCGGAGTTAATAAGTGCTCTTCCATCTGCAAGCACCCCAACTTATTTTACTGAGCAGATACCTGATGAAACTTTGTTTCTGATCAACACTCTTGACCCTTGGTATGGACACATTATTATTTATCTCCAAAGCCAGTCTTTCCGATCTGAGTTGTCCCGATCTGACTGATGCTGCATCCAGCATCAGTCCCTACCATATTAGATCCTCGATGATACACTATATCGGGTCGGGGTGGACTCTATCCTTCGCGGATGTCTCACTCTTGAAGAGGCTAAGAAGGTCCTAAATGATTTCCACTCTGGTGCCTATGGTGGTCATATGTTTGGATATGACATTACTTAGAAGATCCTATACATTGGTTATTTATGGCCTTCTATCTTCAAAAATTGCATTCTAGCTGTCCAAAAATTTCATGAATGCCAGATTTTCAACCGCAAGAAGTGTGTCCCATCGACACCCCTACACCCAGTAATTACCATTCGCCCATTTTTCAAATGGGGCATTGATTTCATGACATATAATGCTTGCTCGACTGGGAGGCATGGTTATATTGTTGTCGCCATTGACTATTTTACAAAATGGGCTAAGGCAATGCCTACATAAAATGTTGATGATATTACTACTTTGCAATTCCTTTTTAACCATGTCATAGTACATTTTGATGTCCCTCAAGCTATCATGACTGACCATGGATCCCATTTTCATCAACACATGATGGCAATTTTGCCTTCAATGTGATCCACGAGCCAATGGCCAAGTAGAAGGAGTCAACAAGGTTTTGATCACTATGCTTCAACATACCATTGGGAAGCACAAAAAGGATTGAAATTTAATTCTATTCTCCACTCTTTGGGCTTATAGAACTTCTAGTAAGACAACCATTGGATTCACTCCATTCCAGGTGGTGTACGGTTTAGAGGAAACTCTTCCAATCGAATGTGAAATCCCTTTGCTTAAGATAGCTATCCAGCTTCTTTTGAATACCTTGCCTGAAGAGGAGCAACTATTGTATCTTAAGAGACTCAACGAGACTCGTCGAAGTGCTGTGATGGTCATCAAAGCTTAAAAGAAGCGTGTCAAATCTCATTTTGACCAAACCGTTTCTCCTCGCACTTTTGTGGAAGGTGACTTGGTCCTTCTTTACGATCAAGCCAACCATAAATTGGTATTAGGGAAGTTTGAACCCATGTGGCATGGGACCCACATTGTGAAGCATGTCTTACAAAAAGGTGCCTATCAGCTATGTGATTATGAGGTAAATGCATTATCACAACCCTCTAATGGATTGTAGCTCAAAAAGTATTATGTGTGCAATTCATGTAATAACTTGTGTACATTAGTGTGTTAATTGATTAGTGTGAATTTTTTTATTTTTGGTGTGTTTTTTTTTTTGTAGGCATATATTTTTCTACTTATCCCATGTTCCACTCGGTTTGCACATGTCATCAGGTCATTACATTGGTTTTGCTGATGGTGCTTTTTGTAGCACATGGAACCTTTCTTTAGCAACATGGGTACTCTATCAACCTAATGGCAAGTTTATTAACTTACAAGGTATCTGCCTTGGTCGAACAACCAATAATATTGTTGAATATAGCGCAGTTATTGAACTCTTGTCAGAAGCAGTTTCTCTTGGCATTAGGGATTTATTTGTCAAGTTTTATTTATAGCTCATTGTGTTACAATTAAACAATCATTACTCAGTGAGAAATCCACAAATATTGCCTATGTATCTACGTGTTAGATTGCTGGAATGAAATTTTGATTACATTACATATCAACATGTTCCACATAATTTGAATACATTAACTAATGCATTAGCAAATTTTGTTCTTGATAGATTTTTGCGTCATTTGTAAAACTGAGTCATTTTATGAACACATCAGTAGAAATAAAACATGCACACACACACACACACACACACACACACACACACACACACATATTGCCTTTGTCGGAGTGTTTACATGAAAATGTAAAAAAATAGTGTGTTCTGAGACACTTGGCTTTCAAAGCCTACAAAATGTGTAAAAAACTAGATAAACTCTCAAACTGCATGGTGCTCATGATAGCATGAGACACTTTGATCACTTGGGATAGCAGCCAACGTAGTCTCACAAAGACTCCCATAGTGTGTCTCTGCCGATGCAGTGGAACATCGTCGACAATGGCATAATCTAGAACCCCTCGAGTGATTGCCTCTAGATTGTGCTCCACCTCTGCTAAGGGGTTAATGCCTTCCTCATAGTTTGCACCCACTATCGTATGGGAAACTCACCATGCTATTGACGACATGCTTGGTGGTCTCTTTGGTCACACATTTGCACATTTATCATAAGTTGAGTCTTAGTTTACACTTTTATAAAAATCATAAAACTTGAAAAAAATCCAAAAAACAAGTTTTTACCTGCATCCGTCCATTGTTTGCCTGGTGGCAGAGGTAGATTTGGATCCTGTCTAAAATCTGTACTGGCATAAGCGTAGTAATCTACAACAAGAAGTTGGTGTTCAAGCCAAACACAAAACTGTGGAGGATAATGCATATGTTTACCTATGCCTCCTTGAGGCATGAGCTAGCTCCATCTAACGAGCCTTAGATCTTGAGGGGCAGGATGTGGTACTTCTTCCCACTGATACTAGAAAAGGGGCACTTGCTCCAAGAAGAAGGTCACCAGTATAAAACTAAACCCGAGTTTCTTCAGGTGTTCTTGCTTACCCTTGGTCAGTTGGCACTCTCATATTCGCCGAAAGGCCTCCACACCAGTTGAAGATGGTGGGGGTCAAACATCTGATAGCATACTAAAACTGAGACTTGGAGGCCTCATCCAAAGCTTTCATGCTAGATACACACACCATGGTGAACAAATGTTTTCTCAGAATGAGGTTGTTGGTGATTGTTGCGATATTCACCTTACCTCCGTTGTTTATCTCACCACCAGGGCAGTATCTCTCGACTAGACTTCTGGTACTCTCACCTCCTTAGCGATATCCAAAGAGTTGAACTACTTCTCCTCGGTGGGATAATCATGTGATGAAATAGATGTCCATCTCCTCTAGTTCCATTTATTTCCCTTCGATGATGAAGATTTCTCGATCTACATCCCAAAGGCTGATCAGATAGGGTAGTAACTCCATCTGAGCTCTCAACCCTATGGTCCTGAAGAATTTTAGCAGTCAACAATCCCTCAAAGAATTTATGAATTTCGGATGCTGAGATGCTTGGAAATCATCTACCTCATGGCCTTTTTCTTTCCACTCCAAGACCATATTCTCATGCAAAACAACATTTAAACACTTATTAATGCTTTTTACCTCGATAAAAATCAACATTTTTTCTTTAAAGAGAGTTTTTAATCTAAAAAAATCACTCTCGGCATTGTTTCCCTTGTTTTCCAAAATGCTACTATGGCATCACGTGAGCCTTTGGGCTCAAGCGTGATCATCATTGATCTGATTACTATACCTGCGATGGTCACCGATGACCTAAAATTTTAAAATCCTCCTTTATAGCCTAAAATTTACCATTTAAATTGCATAAAAACGTGATGAAATGCAAGAGCAAGGATGAGGCTCTTACTTGTCATAGGCAGATCGTCAAAAGGTACCCTCGATCTCCCGTAGCAGCCACTGGAAAAATCAAAAGAATTAGGGCACAAAAGCACTTTTAGAGATCAGTTTGGTAAAATGGTAGCATTTGAAATTAATTTTACCTATTTATAACTTTTGAAAGCCATTTTGTCGAACATTTGCATAATATTCTAATATTATTCTCTCGATATCAGTGATGGATGTGTTTCTTGCTCAGTTACAGGTGCCTTCAATGTGAACAGTGATTATTATTAACTGATTTTGGGAGTTTTATTTTATATCTTTTTCAGACTCATTAAATAAATGAAAAAGGAAACCCCCTGGAGTCATCTTCCTCTCTTTTTTGACTCTAAAAAATTGAAAAGATTATCGAGTACTTGTCATTTCAAACTGGATAAAGTAAATGAATCAACATCACCTCGGTATATGTTTACCCCTTTCTCAGGTTGAGATTGAATATTTACAAAAAAGGTACACATTGGTTGACATGGTCAAGAGGTTCCCTTGGATATTGTTTTCTATGTTTTTGGGTTCGAGGGACAAATTACGAAAAGGGATATGATGGAGTTTTCTTTTTCATTTCTTTTTCAAACTCTCTAAGCATGGAAAAAATACCGAGTTATTCTTACGTCAAACTCATTAAAAATTTATGATGAAAGACTCGTCACCATGATGAGACTGAGCTTCTCCTTCCTAGGGCTCGTAAAAGTTACTAGGATGGATTCATTCAAAGAATGAACATACATAACAAGCATATGATATCCTTTTCAAGATTGTGATAAAAAATAATTAGGGCACTCTATATAAATAGCGAGGAAAAATGAAGATGAATCATCCTTCGTATAGGCAACATGTCCCTCTTGAACATGGCACTCTTATGCTCTCATGTCGGGTTTGGGACATCCTCACTCAGTCACTAGTCCTCCCGGGTTTGGGTGATCCATTTTACCTCTAATTTGACTTTTCCACACTATCATCATGACCTTTAGTCCCATGTTGAGTCAGATGCTAAGACACACCGGAGTCGTGTCGCCAATATGTTTAAGAGAAGTCCAATCTACAATTATTTACCTATACATTGTTCGAATCGTTGCTACAGTCCTGGATATCATTCCACTTTATTCCTTGTTTCATGTCAATGATGGGGGATTCATCATTTCCCTCCTTCGATGGGTCACTTCCTGTCTACTTCAGCTTATTATTTAGGAAGATGATTTAGGAAATCCCTTTCAGTACCTTAGAGCTGGCATGCCCTACTGGCTAGTTCTTCGCATCTGATGATAGGTCTTCATTATTGTCTTTTGTTCAGGTGATTCTACAAGTGTTCGAATTCAACTTCATTATCCCATTACGGATTTTATTATTGTACCTTGAGATCCATTGTCATTATTGGTGGTTTCTCTCGTACTTGTTAACGGTCCACATCATTGGCTGATAATTGGGTGGTTTTCTAGCATGTTTGACTTCAACACATTTATTCACATGTTGGAATCTGTACATTGGTCAGGCTAGGATGGAGTGCAAGACCTTGAGCCTTGTCTATTATGGCTCAGGCTGCATGAAGTTTTATGTTATTCATGATTGTACACATGTTTCTACTATACGGATGGCTGTGACCATATCGTGAGACTTTACATTTATGATGATCCTTGTTATCTAGATGGCTACACCCATACCATGGATCTATTATCTACTCTTCATCATCCGAATGGCTGCGTCCATGTCATGGATTCATGTTTTGATCTCAAACATGTATATGTATATGTGTCCTTTATTTTCAAGTATCCTAACAGTGCGTGTCCTTGTCCTTGGCAAAAGCTTGTAAAGCATCTCAACCATCACTCCTCATTCTGCCTTCATGCTTTAGGGGGCATTCGTTACATAGTATTTTGTCACACCTCCTGCACTTCCTTGTGACATACTTGAAAGTAACCAAAACATGATCATTATATAGTATATTCATCCATGTATATAACTTATATCCCTCCTTTAACTTTGTTTTGAAAATATTTGGAGCTTTCCTTGAAGAAATGGCTCTTTAAACCCTAAAATTAGGTTCATTGCTCTTATGAAGAGGAAAACAATGATGATCTCTTATTGCATCATTTTTAGCCAATGATGGCATCTCTCTATTCTCTCTCATACCTACGATGGTCTCAAAAAGGAAGTTTCCCCAAAGAGGATGAGAAGATTCGTGACCTAGAAGCTTCTAGAGTGGCGAGTTGGAGGTGGTTTCGCATAGATGAGGTCGAATCCTCCTATTTGAGATTTTGGTTTCGTCCCTATGAGCTACCTCCTTAAGATGTGGGTCTAATCCTATCTTTTAAGGAGGCCTAACTCCCTCTCACAGCCTATAAATTTCCCCTCTACCATTTCCAAATGGTTGATCTATGTCCATTTGCACCCCTATGTTGAGCTTGTGCTTAGAGACTATTCATTAGACTTGGAGAAGAAGTGTTAGAGAGTTTCTTGGCTTGGACTTGGATTACCACTCGAGAGCCTTTCAACATCAAGGGTAGTTGTAAGTTTCCCCTTTATTATTTAAATAATAATACAACTTCTAGTTCATCTTCCCAAAAAATATATGTTCATGTATGTATTGGCTTGGAATTCCTTGATCAACTAAGTAGGTTGTTATTGGATTTTCTATTGGTTTTGGCATGCTTTGTTGTCTCCTAGTCACTTGTGTAGATACGTAAGTGTTGAAAGAAGCAGGAAAAAGTCTATGACACAATCAGTTTGAGGATCTCAACAAAGGAAATTGGATTAGCATCAGAGTAAGGTAGGGCTTCTATCTTGTACTAGTTTTCAATTATAATCTAGGAAGATGTCTAGTTGATTGTCCCTTCAGTTGCTAGACCCACTCATTGGGCTAGAGGGATCATCTATGTCTGTAGAGAGGATTAAACTTGTCAACATAAATTCACATATTTTATTTTGATTTTCTTGTCCTTAGTTGGCTTCGCTCAAGGTCTGCAAAGAGTGGCAATGTAATCCTTGACTGTCTCTCCACCGCTCTTGCTCTTAATAAGGAGACAGGGGCACCCCTCATAGATAAAAAAATTCAATAAATATATGTCCTCTACCTTTATCTTGAGAGGATGTGCTTCTAACCTAAATTCATGAGCTTGAACATGCCTTGAATGAATAAGATATCCTAGTAACTTCATTTGTTGCCTCATGTTAGGAAGCCAGAAGGATTTCAGTAGCCCATAGTTTTTTAGTGTCTAGATGCTAGCAAGGTCATTTGATGCATTCATATCCTATTCTTCATGTTTTACTTCCCTCCATATTAAGGTCATTTTGTTCCAATGAAGTCCTGAAACATCACAAGGAGACTCATTAGTATTCATTCCATGCACAAAAAATAGACAAATTTTGAAGGAAACAATCACAACACACAAGATAGTTGTGCCCAACACATCCCCTCAAAGGGAGACAATGCATTCCAGTGCTGCCTCTAGTGCATTATGACTAGAATCAACACTCCTTTAGACATTAGGAGGTTGTATTAATCTAGGGGCGAAATATTTGAGCCTTAGGACCATCAACAACCCAAAAAAAAGCATGAAATCACAAAATTCCACCTTGAAATGAAAGAGAAAGGTTTTTTTCTCTTACATGGAGGTGAAGACACTTGAAATGGTCCACCAGATTGATCACAATAAACTGCAAAATATAGAGGGAATAAAGTACTCAAAACTCTAACATCAGAAGGTAAATGTGAAATGGCAAAAATGAATTGTCATTTTGAATACTTATTGTAAATTATTCCATTATTTTATTCATATTTAATGATTTGACCTAGTCATAATTTAGTTTTATCATGAAATAGGTATTATTAATCCTTTGTTGGTGTTTTGAGCAGGTTGACAGCTGTTTGACAGATTTTGTTGTGTTTTGAACATATCATTTTGACCAAGGAGCATACTTTTATCATTTTTTTGGGCTCTGTAAACTCATGAAAAAGGAACCATTTGGAGTCCTCTTTCAACTCTTTTTAGACATCCTCTTTCAACTCTTTTCAGAGCCCAAAAACATGAAAAGATTTCTGAATACTTGTCTTTTTGAACTCGTTAAAGTAAATGAAAATATATCTACTCAGTATAAGTTTAACCATTTTCTGGACTAATATAAAATACTTACTAAAAAGGAATACCTTAGTCAAACATGGCTAAGAGGTTCTTTTCGGTATTGTTTTATTCCATTTTAGACTCAAGGGACTCTCTACGAAAAGGAAAATCTACAATTTTATTTTTTCACCTCTTCTTCAAACTATTTAAATATGAAAATTATGTTGAGTTATACCTTCGATGGAATCATTAAAACATCAAAAAACGATGCACTCATTGAACATGGCAGGACTGAACCAATCCTTCTTAGGTTTCATTAAATATACTCGGAGGGATTCATCCAAAGGATGAACTTGCAGATCAAGCACATGTTATCATGCTCAAGCTTGTTAAAAAATAAAGAGCTATTGACTAGAATTGGAAAAATAGGGTACACTTGTTAATGGTAGTGAGTCACTCTTGAACATGACACTCTTCCACTTCATCTCCATTGCTATTGGGTTGGGAAATATACTTGTATTTTGGTTTATCATACCTTTTCAAAGCCTACCCTTTTAGTTTTGGGTCAGTTCTTCCAACTATGCTCAGTGTTGCTGGTGTGTTTAAGAGAAGTCATTCAATCAGTATCTCCTATGATACTCTTCAGCCTTCATTCCATTTTTATTTTTTCTGATCTAGTTCCATATCATCATCATTCTATCTCAAATCATGATAGTTGTTTCATGTCGTTGATGAAGGATACATCCTCCCATGATAGGCTACCTCTTGTCAACATAAAATTATTATCAAGGAAGTTGACGTAGGAACAACACTTCAGTACCTTGGTGCTTGCATACATCAATGGAAATTTTCCTCAATCTCACTGACAAGTTTACAACATTTGCCTTCAAATGACTGATTTTGTGTGGCATTCAACTTCAACTCATTCATTCACACCATATGTATTGTATTCCAGTACCTTGAGAGCCCTTAAGATCATCAGTGGTTTCTCTAACATATGTTAACAACTTGCATCATTGGCTAGTAATCTGATGGTGTCTACCATGTTCGACTCTAGCTCATTGATTCACATGGTTAGACTCGTACATTGGATGATCGTGTGAATCAAAGAGAAGACCCAGGATCTATTTCCATCCATCTGGCCTACGATTTCAGGATTAACATAAAATCACAATGTATGATGGTTATGATCATAAAGGTAGTCATTTGGTCATGGGTCCACCTTTTTCCATCAATGGACGTGTCTTTTGATCATTGTATATGTAATGTTATCTTATATTTTGAGGATGGGTATGCCTCCCTCAGCAGGGTCATTATGATGTAATGTGTTGTAACGAATAATGATCTTGCTAGTTGTTCTTGATCCCCACTTTTCACAAGGTAAAGCACTTTGGTCATCAGATGTCATTTTTTACTTTGCGCTTTAGGGGGAAATCTATTATAGGCTACTTTTTCCCACTTGGTCAATAGGTCTGTTAACTAGATCAATCACCATCCTTTTACCTATTCTCATCATCTTTGCACAAATCCCTAAGCATGAATCTCCCTAATCCCAGAGTTTCTACCTTTAACTACTTCATTTCAGTTATTATAAGGCCCAATGCACCCGAGAACTTTCAGATATTGTGTTCACCTATAGGTTGACCTTATTTATACCTGTGCTGATCACTAGTAGGTTTCCCCTTAGTGAGGGTGTGTTGATTCTAGAAATTAAAGAAAAATAAAAAGAATCCTAAAGCTTCCTCTTCCAGAAGCTTCCAAGAGTTATTATAACCATTTATCTTGGATGAAAGTCTTGAATCCTATCATATCCTACCTTGGAGATTTCACGCCTTATCCCTTGATCTCATCCTCTCATCAAGAGTGGATCTCAAGCCTAGATTTGTAAATGGATAAGAATTCCTAACCTACTACCCTTTCCTATATATTTAATTACAACCACAAGCTAGGGGTTGGACTTTGGAGATATATTCTACCCTAATGTTGTTGTTGTGAGAGTGATTATTCCATGCATTAGGGTGACATAGACACTCACTTTGTGACAAGGAAGGACAAGTCAACTTAGAGGAGATATTATACAACATCAACTCTATATTTGGTTGTAACTCTCTCCATTTCTATTAATACAAAGATTTCATTGTTTTCCTATATGTGATTTTATGATTTCATGTATTTCAATACCATGCTAATCTATTGACTGATGTGATTGGATGATGATACGTAGATGTCATAGATATTTGGCTTGTGTTGTATGATTGTGCAGTTCCTAATTATAACTATTGAATCTAGGATTGGAGCATACAAGCTAAGAGAGGAATAAGGCTTACAGAGGATTCCATGTAGGATTCATCCCGTTGTCATTTTACTTTAAGGAAAACATTGGTTTCTTTGCTTTATGTTGTTCTAGACTAGGCCACCTAGTCTAGGGAAGATACTTTTGTCCATAGTCGTAGATTCTGTATAACAATAAATTTTATCATTTGCCCTCCAACCTAGCCCCACAGTGATGGGTGAATCAATGGATAGGATTTTTGTTATTAATTATTATAAGGTTTATCATTCCCCTCCCACCTAACCTCACAATCATGGCTGAATCAATGGATAGGTTTTTTTTTAACAAACATTAGCTCTACAACATATGTGACATTGGAATTTGATCCACCCTTTAATTTGATTCCCGTCCATTTTATGAAGAGTTGTTAAAGAACTTAGATAGGAACACAAAAATGAATGAGAGAGTAGAAGAAGATATTATTTTTTTATTTTGTCAAAGCTACAATTAAGAACATGTGAAGTAATTATTATCAAATTTCAAAGACATTTAAAATGAAATGTTGTACATAGAGATGTGTGAGGAATCAACACATTTATACATTAAAACATGTAGTCATCCACGCAAGTCAAACCTTCAGGAGTTTCAAATCTTTAGAATTTTCTATACAATATATTGATAAAATACATATAGGTGCTTATGATAATTTTTGTAGACACATATGTAGATTTAAAGAAATACAAAACACGGAGGAAATACAATAACACAATGATAGAGGACATATATTAACACAAATTCCTTATTGTTGATAATTTTATTGATATTTTTGGATGTTTGGAAGCCCTTCTAGATAGTCGACGAAGAGAAAGATTGGCATTTTTATTACAGTCATTGCATTTTCAGAAGTGAGAAGTAAGTTGAAATATTAATATGAAATATTTGTTGTTGTGATTCTTCGAAGAGGTGTGAGCTGACATTTAACATTTCAAATTATAATCTTTAATTATTATAATTTGAAAATTCCAATTTTATTAATTAATAATTATTATTATTATTAATTATAGTTTCTGAGCTAACATAAATAATATAACATTTCATATCATTACATGAATTTTACAACGTCTCCCCCATACTGGGTTGTAGAGTGCCTCTTGACATAATACATTTTGCTAATTTAATTCGTTTCAAGGAGTTTCATTTATATAGTGATTTAACATTAGAATTTTGAATAGGACACCTAAAGTTTAATTGATTTGTGCAGTCAAAGATGAGACCTTGATATATTTTAATTAACTCTAATGGTTTACATATTCTTGTTTGTTATTTCTTAGACATAGGCTACATCCATAAGTTACATACACATTTTTTTTTTTTTCTAAGTAAGTCTATTCTATTATTCACATTAAAGGAGTAAATTTACAACAAGATGAGCAAAAAGAACAAGTTATCCAGTAGGAAAGGCAGCATGGAACAGAGAAGTGTTCAGAAACAGAGAGGTTGAACCAGTCCAATTTGCAATCCCACGCAGGGGAGCCAGAGTTCAATTTTCAATCCCGCGCAGGGGAGCCAGAGGAGTCAAAACAACTTTACAAAATAGTCACCCAGGACCTTGATAGAACAACATAGACAAAAAAAATTTAGAATTGACAAAATGCCCTCACTATTGGGCCGCATAACTAGAAAGGAAGCTGCATTGCTTGGATTAGGCTTCAGGAACCTCCTCCACAATCCTGCACCATCCAACAATGGCCAAGTCCTGAGCATGGACCTCCTCATTTGTAGTCGAACCCAGGGGCACAGGCTCCATCATTGCGTCATTGGCGTTGCTCGCCAGCGTCTCCATAGCTCTCAAAGAACCTGCAATTGGCGTCGTTACTGTACCCTGGTCCTCTCGTTGAACGCTGGATTTGCCCTCTTCTTGGGATTACTCAATGTAAAGCACAGATACATGAGCACTGATCCGAGGATGGTTCAGTGAACTATTGAAAGTGAAGATTGCAGAGCTGAAGGAGGGTGAGGATGAGGACCCTGGATAGTTGGGTTCCAGAATTTGGCTAGGCCTTAAAATGCTCTCTCTTCCATTGCAAGAGCTATGATGCTGACAAGAAGTACCATCGCTGGAAGAAGGGCGAGAAGGCACACCCCGGGAGGTGCCTCTGTGGCTGAGCAATCTTTAGCGGAGTCGAGGCATGACTGCGGGACAGAATAGAGCCCCGTTGCAGATTGCAGAATGGGTGCCCAAAATAGCTGCGAGAGTCAGGGAAATAGACCATACACACAGACCAATGGATGGGCTAAGACCATACACACATACAAACGGACGAGTGCCCAAAATAGCCGCAAGAGTCGGGGAAATAGACGAAGGCTTTGAGTTAGTTGAGCCAGAGCCCAACCCATATAGCACAAGTAAAAATAGAGTAAACCCATGGTAGAGACCTAATATAATGCGCCCTCCCCTGATTCGAGACACTCCCACCATAACTGTGGAATTCATGGGAGCCGAGAACCAAAGCCAAACATCACGTGCGGAGGTGAACGAAGCATTAATGCTTCCCTGATGCGTTCCTTTAAACCATTTCATGTGCACCTGGTTATGACCCTCCCTCCACATGGAGTCAGCTCCTTTGCACATGGCTAGCAGGTGGCGGTTGTTCACAGCCCACTCCAGTCCCATCACCTTGAATGTAACCTTATACACCCGCATCCAGGGGGGTAGCATCTCTTTGGACCAGAAGATTACTTTCCTGTTCCTGATCATGATTCGATATTATGTCTGGAGTCCCTGTGATTAGAGTATGCTCATTTTCCACACCCAAATTGGCCAGGAGGTCAGCTACCTTGTTGCCTTCCCTCTTAATATGATTGAAGATAATGGCCCTGTTGTTGAGAAGCGCTTGTTCTATGCCCTCCAGTCTAGCCTCGAGTCTCCAACTAGTGGCTATTTTCCTCATGTGAGATCCATTTAGGAGTTACTTAGCCATGTTAATTAGGATCAGGGAGTCACCTTCAACCTCCAAGGGTTGGAAGTTATGTTTCCATGAGAGGAGGAGACCTTGCCATAGACCCTCCAACTTGGCCAAGTTATTGGTGTCCCACCCTATGTTTCCAAAGTAAACCAGAAGAGGCAAGCCTGTGTGATTTCTGAAAATTCTGCTGAAACTTGCAATTCCAGGGTTGCTCTTTGAGGCTCCATCAAAGTTGAGCTTGAAGGTGTGGTTTGGATGGGCTGTCTAGGAGTCTTTTTTATGTTGGTGCTTTTAAAGGGGGCTTTATTGTGAGATTCCTAAGGGAGTTGCATGTTCCAATTAACCCAGATGGCTTTCTCATTATCTAGAGTGGGAAGGTCATCCTTAGTCCAGGAGCGGAGCATCAGAGTCTCTTTGAGATTCATACATAACTTACTCCAGATAATTTCTAATGGAGAACTTTGATCTTTGAATATGTGTTTGTTCCTTTCTTTCCATATGCCCCAGAGGAGGAGCCTGGGAATCATCTTCCATAAATGGTTGAGAATTTCACTTTTGTAGGGATTCTTTTGCCAATGACGTAAGGAGTTTGTGATATTGTCCGTCATTCTGCATATTCTTTGACATCTGAAGCTTGCCTTCCCCCAGAAATGATTGGCTAAGGGGCATGAGTCCAGAAGGTGCTGGAGAGTTTCCTCCTGGGATTTACAATTGACACAGTTAGAAGGGCCATGGTAATTTCTTCGTCTGAGCTTATCCCATGTGAGAATTTTCTTATGCCCGACCAGCCAAAGGAAGAAGGAGACTTTAGGCCATGTGCCTGAATCCCATATTCTACTCTAAATGGGATCAGGGGGCGAAGAGTTTGTGCAAATAATTTTGTAGGCCTCTGAGGTGGAAAAGGTTTCTTTAGGCTTGTAACCCCATCGAAGAATGTCCCTACCTTTAGAGTATCTTATACACCGTTTTTGAAGCTCGCTTTCCATATCTTTTATAAAAAGGTGATCCGCATTTCTGATTAGTTGGTCACCTTGCTTCCATTTTCTGTAACCTTGCACTGTCTCCTGAGTCCAAAGCTTCCAAATATTTTCCTGTTGTTGTTCCTCCCCAATGTAGTTTGGAAGCATATTTAGAGTGCAGTTGAGCTGTGGCATTTGGTTCCAGGCATCCGTCCAGAATCGAGTTGTTCTACCATTTCTTACTTCCCAAAAACTATGTTGTTGAATCAACAAGAAGTGTTGCTTGGCAGCATTCCATATGAGTGAACCTTTTGCATTGGGAGTGAATCTGATGAGCTCCTCCTGAGGTCTATGATTGGTGTATTTGGTAGTCCAAATGCCAGCCCAAGGTTTTTTAGGGGAAGAGAGCCATTGCCACCAGATTTTGGTGCACATGATAGCACTGCTATGATTGGGATCCCTCGGGCCAATGCCTCCTTTTTCTTTAGGCATACAGGCTGTAGTCCATTTTACTAGAGCCCATTTGCGGTTTGTAGCTGAATTTCCCCAGAGGAAGCTATGCTGTGGATCCATTATTCTTTTTACTACCCACTTAGGCGCTGCAATGATTGAGAATAAATAAAGTGGCATTGCCTGTAATACAACTTTTATCAGCACCACACGACTTGCAATGTTCAGGGTTTTGTGTGTCCAGAGGTTGAGACGGGATTCAAGCTTCCCGATGAGGATGCGCTAGGAGGAGTGCTTGATGGCAGAATCAATAACGGGGGCTCCAAGGTACTTGGAAGGGAGAGTGTCTATGGGGAAACCCAATGTCTGAGCTACAACATTCTTCACTACAGGCGGGGTGTGAAAGAAAAAGATATGCAATTTGGTATTATTGATGCTGGTTCCTGAGGCCTCAGAGAAGTCATTGAGAAGGGATTTGAAGTGGGAGGCTTCCTAGACTGATGGGTAGCCAAAAAGCATGTTGTCGGTAACAAACTGTTGATGAGTTATAACTGGGGAGTGGTGAATGGAGAGACCTTTAAGTTGTTGGGTGAGGAGGGCCTGTTTGATGTGACGTCCCGAGCCTTCAGCCATTAACACAAAGAGGAAGGGGGAGAGAGGGTTGCCTTCCTTGATTCCTCGAGAGGGACTGAAAGGATGGGAAGGAATGCCATTCACAAGAATGGAAAAGAAGGATGAGGAGATAAGACTCATAATCCAACGAACCCACATAGGTGAGAATTAAAAAGCATTTAACATTTTTTGAATGTATGTCCAACTGAGCTTATCAAAGGCTTTTGAAAGATCAAGCTTTAGTATCATACCTGCCTGTTTGGAGTGCTTAAGGGAGTCTATGATTTCATGCATGAGGATAATGCCATCCAAGATCTATCTCCCTTCCACATATCCAGATTGTTCAGGCGAGATGAGCAGGGGAAAAAGTGGCTTTAACCTGTTGGCAATGACTTTAGAGATCACTTTGTAAATAACGTTGCAGAGAGAAATCAGGCGAAATTTATCTGGAGTGTTGGATTTCTCCTCTTTTGGAATGAGTGCAATGAAATTTGAGTTGAGAGAAGGTAACAACCAATGAAGAGCTCTCGATTCCTCCACCACTTGCCAGACCTCAATTTTTATCAACTCCCAGAAGGTGTGGAAGAAGGTGGTAGTGAAGCCATCCGAGCCAGGGGCTTTGCCCTCCTTGAGTTGGAACATAGCTACATCCACCTCCTGGGTCAGGATATGTCGTAGAAGAAGCTCATTATGTTCCTCATTATGTCGCCTATCTGCATGGGGCTCTTGATGAGCTTGTTTGAAATGACTAAGGAACTCCTCCTCGATTTCTTCATGTTTTTCCACTCTTACCCCTCCTTGCTTCTGTATGAAAGAGATATTGTTGGCATTCTTCTTTGAACAGTGGTTCGGTGAAATAATTTAGTGTTCCGTTCTCCCTCTTTCAGCCATCTAATCCTGGATTTCTGTTTCCATAATATCTCCTCCTACTTTCTCCTCTCCTCCAGTTGATTGTGAATGTGCTGCTCCTGTTCCAGGGTCCTTTCAGTGTGTCCCCCTGTGATTATTTTTTGCTGGAGATCTGCCATTTCCTTGTTTAAGTCTTATTGTGCCTTAAAGATGTTTCCAAAAGTCTCTTGATTCCAACACTTTAATTGGGATTTTAGATGCTTGAGTTTCTGTTGGAACTGAAACATTTTGGATCCCTATGGCAGTATGAAGGTGTTCAAAGTAGATCTGATGAAGTCCTTGAATGAAGGGTGGGTGAGCCAGAACTCTTTGAAGCGGAAGGGCCGCTTGGTGGCATTGGCTGTTCTTTGCCACTGGAGGGAGATTGGCCAATGATCTGAGCCAGAATGAGGGAGAATTGTTGCCACTATGTCTCCTCCCAAATGAGCTGAGTTATCAGATATGAGGAATCTATCAAGTTTATAAGCGATTTGGTGCTTCCCTGCTATGCGATTTCTCCATGTATGCGTGCCATTACAAAATTGCAGGTCGATTAGAGAATTGTTTTGGATGAGGTCTTTGAAGTGGATATTTTCCTATTCCAAGTTGCTTCTTCCCCTAGATTTTCCTCGAGCTTGGTGATCATGTTGAAGTCCCCTCCAATGATCCAAAGAGGATGCATTCTATTAAGATTCAGATCTTCTATTGTACTAAGTAGAGCTATTTTGTTCCCTGCTTCTTGCAGGAAGTAAACATTGGTAATGTGTCCATGTATATTAGTGCCTATAATGTGGAAGGTGGCCTGGATGATGTGGTGAGATGCATGAAAGTTGGAGAGAGTTAGCACTTGCATATTCCAAGCAATGGCGAGCCTGCTTGATGCGCTTGAGGCATCAATTTCCACCGATTGACAGCTTGGCCACGCTCTAAAAAGGATGTTTCCTAGAGTGTTGCTATTACACTTTGTTTCTTGAAGAAATCATATTTGTGGCTTCTCCATATTTATCATGTTTTTTAATATTCTTAGTTTCCCTGGGCTATTCAGCCCCCTTAAGTTCCATGAAGTAAGCTTCATGATTCACTATTTATAGAGGTTTTGTAGTACTTTGTCAATTTTTCATACATGCCTGAGTCCACCAGGATTTTCCCTACTGCAATTGTTTGTTGGAGATCCATTCCTCTCTCCCTCTTTTTGGAATATTTTTGGGGGAGGCCTCCATCCCAATAACTGCTCATCTGGATGCCTAGCTATTTCCGCTGATAAGCCCTCGAGATTACAACTTCCAGTTTGTTGAGTTGAAGCTCTGGGATTTTATCATAATCCTTCTTTTTGCATGCTAGTTCAAGCTCAAGAATGTCTAGTCCTTCCATATCTATACTTTCTGGTTCTTCATCCATCTCTTGCACCTGACTATTTTTTGTTGTAGATATATCTAAGCTCAGGGGATGGTCTAGAGTGCCATCAACTTCCATATCATTTACTTTCCCATCAGGTCCCTTATGTCTCTCCTTGGGGATTGCTATTTCACCCTTGGAGGTATGTGAGTCGGGGGGATAGCCAGAGGGAGGAGGTTGTGTTGAGGAGGAGATGGGCACGGAGTTGGGCTTTGAGTTCAAGGGTCGCTCTTCAGAGGCTTGAGCAAGAATTTCAAAACTATTGCTCGTAGTAGGTAATGAGGCAGAATCTTGTTGGGGTTTTTTCCCGGTAAAGGGGTTTTTGTGCGCTTGTTTGCGGCTGGATACTTTGGCGAAGCCATCTTGGGTCAGTGTGTCAGAGGGGTTGGAGGCATTGGCCTTGGCATTTAGCGGACAATCCCTAAAGAGATGCCCATGAGCATGAAATTTATGGCAGCGAAAAGGTACATGTTCATAATCCAAGGGTTGAATCCATTCATAGTCATCATGAGAAAGAGTTACCGAGTCCGGCAGGGTTTTGTCCAAGCGCATGAAGACACAGATGCAGGTATAGGATGTGTATCTGTGAAGCTTCGTCTCTTCCGCCGCTTTTATGTATTCCCCTATTCCATTGCCAATGTCTTTGAGAAGGCCTTCATCCCAATACTCCTCTAGAAGTGAATACATTCTGATCCACACTGGAGCCCAGGTGAGGTCTTCCTTGTCCGGGTTAAATCTTGCTACCCAATCCCTTAGATACAGTCCTACTGAGCTGAAAATGTATGGCCCCTCATCCATGATTCTGTACTTGTCTTCTAGGCATAAGAAGATCACAGTAAAGAACCCTTTCAATCCTAGCTGTAATGATACATGGCCCTTGGGTTTCCATTTAGCAGCGATCCAGCCATACACGGCTTTTTCTGTCAGCCAGAATCCTATAAATTTCCCAATGAGTGCATGATCCTTCATGTATTGGATTCGTTCATTGAACTTCTGGTCGGGTAATTCTATCCTGGGCCTTTCGGCTGCTATTGGTTTGCAAGTGTTCGAGGTGACCTTGGGCATTTCCTCTGGCTTGTCCTTTCTTTCTTGTGTTTCACTGCTCTTGTCTGCCTGATTAGCCGACGTTTTGAGCTTGCTTTGCTGCAGGATCTCACTATTATTCGCATCTTCATGAATCGACCAAAAACATATAGACCCCTCATGCCCTGGCGGCGCGAAGTTTTCCTTGGGGGAGGGAAATGATGCCCCCCCTGGGGGGTGTCCATGTGCTCTGTTTTTATGCCTTTGATGCTCTGTCAAAAACCTGGAAGTTACTCCCTCGGTGGATGTTGTAACGAGTCAGTCTGTGCCATCTCAGAGAGTCACCAGAACCCTAGCTGCAGAGCTCCGTCCGTCCGCCGATCTCAGCCTATTAATCTAAGTTACATACATATTATTGCTATATATAAAATAAATAATAATAATCATTACGGTATTATGTTTTGTAATATTGATAATCATGATGATAACTAACATTCATTGAGACCTAACATGGTGTATAGGACACTAAGAAGATAAGATATTACTAGGAATGCTTTATAATTTTATTTCTATGTTAAAAGAACAACATTAAGAAATCCTTCCAAAATAACCATTGTTTTGTTTTGTTATATTTTGAAATTTATATATATACTGAATATATGTTAGAAATTTCTTTTCATTTTCAATCCTAGTAGTATCGCAAAGTTGACAAACTCTTGTATCCCATAATATTATGGAAATTGACCAATACATAGTTCCACAATAAAGCTTATAAACAATTCTTGTTATTTTAGCAACATTTATTTAATTTTTACACTATTTAAATGAAGAGATGATTTTTATTTTTGATATTTGTGTTTATAATCTTTTTATCATATCTTAATTTAAATTTAAAGAGATATTTTTTATTTTTGAGATTTGTATTTATCATCTACTTATCATATCTTAATTTACATTTTCCTTAAATTATAATATGATAATATTTTCATATTATTTTTTTTTCTATAGATTCATTTAAAATAAAATAAAAAGAAAAACATTTTCTCATACCATATTTATATTAAATCTAAATCTAAAAGTTCCCGGATGTGGGTGGTAACAGACAATTCTAACACTCATAGAGAGGCATTTAATTCCTCCCCCACATGGAATTATAGTATGTCGAGACATGTCAAAGACAAGTTTGCTAGTGAGTAGGAGTTGAAGGTTCTGGGGAAGTTCATGAGTATATTTGGTGTTTGTCTAATTGCATGTTCCTTTTGTTTGCTTCATGGGATAGGTGGCAAGATTATTTTGGGGAATTTTGCTTTAGACGTGTAAGGTGGCTCTCTCTCTAAGTCATCTCTTGCCCCTTTCTGACTGAGTTCTAAATTATTCAATACTTCTAGTGCGTATGGTGTTTCTTTCATCATGGTGGTGGAAATCGATGTAATTGTTTCGAAACCAAGTTTAGTGTGACTTGTTTAGGCTCAACAAAAGCTCTAGAAATTAGGGTATGTTGGAATCCAAGCAGGGCATGCTACTCCCTCGTTGGCTCTTATGGTCTCTATCATCTCCATCTCAAGGGTAAATTTTTCTAGCTTGGTTTTTTTGTTGTTCAAGAGATATTTGTTGGGTGATCTGGTATTGGTTTTCTTGGGATACTTGTTGGGTTCTTGGGGTTAGTTGGAGGGGTCATTAGAGGTGGAGACAACCTCTCAGTGTTGTGTGGTACCCTTCTCTTTGTCAATTCATCTTAAGTTTCACAATGGAGAGGTGGGTCTAGTGCCTTAAGGGGGCTCCCTCAAGTGGAGGGGTCTGGTTGGTGGTCATGCCTCTACCTGTGGAATTTTGGTGAGAGCCAATGTGGGTCTTCCTTGGTCTGGAGGTTTGAAGGTGATCAATTTGGTCCCAGAGGATTTTCCTATGGATCATTGGCATTTATTGTACTGATGTTCTTTCTCGGGAAGTTTGTTAGGCCACTCCTAGTTGTTCTCATTTTTGGAATGTGTTTCTACTTAAATGCATTAGTAAGTCAACTAATAGTTGATTCAACACCAATGTGGACATTCACATACGGACACTAACCCTCAAAGCTAGGATGCAAGCCACGAAGTGGAATTTAGGGACTTTTGTGAGGAGATAGATCAAGAGGTTTCCAATTCACCAAGGAGAGTTGATTTACCCCTCCTTTCAATTTGCTGGAAGCTCATATTCAACACATTACATTAATTGTTGAGAAATTAGCTCGATATAGGCGCAATGATGGAAACTAGGTTATAATGTTCATGACTACAACTAATGGCATAAGATATTGATCAGGTGCTCAGAATTATGCTGAAAAATAAGTGTTAGAATCTTGTCAAACTTAGCTTCAAGTTGAAGAGCTTGTCATTCTAAATCCAACAGTGTAAACAACACTTAAAACTGTGTTCGTATGTTGAAGTTAGAGCAAGTAAAAGTTTAGGTTTGACTTGCTTACATGGTAGGATTGCGATGATGTGGCAAGTCTTGAGCGAATAAGGAGGCGCCAAGTGGAAGCCCACCATTGGCCCTCACAAATCGCATATCGTAGTGATAGGTGGAAAATAGTGTTTCAAATTGGCCCCCGATAGGTTCTGGGTTGTGATGTGATGAGGGAATCACATATTGCAATTGAAATCGATGAAGACGAGAATGGTTACAGGCTGTGAAAAGATTAGCAATGTGGTCACATATCACAATCACAACAGTAACAAGAATTGGCCCCCCAAGGGTTGGGTTACGATGTGATATCGACCCCGATTGTGATGCGGTAAATCGCAATTGAATATCGCAATCAAACAAGATGACAGAGTCTCGTAGTTTATCATCACCAAAACCCACCTATTACAATCTATGATATGACTGACAGAATATGGCCCATGGTGTAGTGAAATCCTCACTCGGTTAGTAGATTTTGGAGTAGAAATGTGGTTTTTGGTCAATTTCGGGGCATTTTGTGGAACAAATAGTGGGAGAACTAGGAGAAGTCATAACTTCTTCAGTTCTTGTCCAAATTGGGTGCAAAAATAGTCTATTATAGATTTTTTTTTGTATTTTGAACTCATTGAGACAAGTTTCAGAGGAATTTGAGCATATTAGAGAGGCCTAAGCCATTGGAAGTTGGACCAAGGAGACGTATCCCAGGAGGGGGGAACTCCTTTATCATGTGCTTATTGTGTGTTATATTTTGATGTTCTTTGTTGTTATACTACTACTGTATAGCATATGTTTTTATGTTAAACTATTTATAACATTTACATAAGAAACTCTCATGAGAATCTATTAATTGTGTGTAGGAATTTATACGGTAAGTTCCTCAGATAGAACACCAAAGGACACTAATCATAAACAGATCCCAGATCAATACACTAGTACTCTTGACGTGGTTAAAAACCTTAAAGAGGGAAACAACCCATAGCCTGAGCCAACACAGCCACTTCAGGAAATTTATTAATGTAAAATAAAGAAAATTTGCATAAGCTCACCTTACAAATGACCCTCCATGCTATTTAAATAGAGATCACAGACCAATCAGGTGTTAAGCCACATATCAAGTGTCAGTAATACTGAGGAGAGAATGAACCGTCAGATCACTTCATGTCTAGAACATATCATGACTGTCTCATTGTAAGTTACAAAAATTCATAGTAAAGAAACACACATTCTCTGTGAGATCCTTTGTAAAGATGTCTGCAACTTGATCATCGAATGAACAATATTTCACTTCAAGAACTTGGTCATGAATGAGCTTTTTGATGAAGTGCATGTGTATTTCAATGTGTTTGTTTTACTAATGTTGGACTGGATATTTTCATAGTTGAATGGCACTGTGATTATCACACCAAAGTCTAGTTGGATGTTGCTGTTGAAAGCCAAAGTCTGACAGGATGTAACGAAGCCACATGGCTTCCTTACTAGCTTGTATGGTGCCACGATAATTTTCTTCTGTTGAAGAAAGAGAAATTGAACTTTGTTTCTTGCAAGACCATGTAATAGGTCTAGAACCAAGAGTGAACACATAACCTACAATAGACTTTTGATCATCAGGGTAACCAACCCAATCAGAATTAGTGAAACAAACCAATAGAGGAGATGCTTCTACACTGTAATGAATCCCAAACCAAACTATATCTTGAACATAACAAAGTATTGTTTTAGCTGCTTTCCAATGACTTTCATGTGGGTTTTACATAAACCGAGCAATAAGGCCAACAACAAAGGAAAGGTCAGGACGAGTATGGGTTAGATACAAAAGGTGTCCTACAAGCTGATGGTATAAGGTAGCATCAATTTCAGGGGAAGTATAAGTGACTGAAAGTTTTGCTCTAGACTAAAAGGGAGAAGGGGATGGATTACATTCTTCCATGTGAAAGTTGTGTAGAAGATCACAGGCATACTTGGACTGGGAAAGTGAAATACCTTCCTTGGATTGCAAGACTTGAAGACTAAGGAAATAATGCAAGTGTCCTAATTTTGTCATTTCAAACTTATTTTTAAGGCTAGACTTCACATGGTTTATAAGGTTGGGATCACTACCAGTCAGGATAAGATCATCAACATAAAGAACAAGAATGATAAGAGACTTATCCACTTTCTTGGTGTAGACAGTATTGTCAAAATGACACCTAGAAAAGCCAGTATCTAAAAGAAAGCTATCAATTTTGGCATACCAAGCCTGAGGGGCTTGCTTGAGACCATAAAGGGATTTCTTAAGTCGACATACAAGGATGGAGTCTGTTTGTATAAATCCAAGATGTTGTTGCATATAGATTTCTTCATGCAAGTCCCCATGCAAGAAGGCATATTTAACATCCATATAAAGGACTTCCCATTTGAAAGGGGCAGCAAGGGAAAGAACAAGGTAGATAGAGTTCATTTTTGCAACAAGGGAGAAGGTTTTAGTATATTCAATGCCTTCAACTTGTGAAAAACCCTTAGCAACAAGATGAGATTCATGTTTATTGACTTTTCCATCTGATCCAAACTTGGTTCTATAAGCCCATTTGCATCTAACAAGCTTTCATCACTTTCGAAAAGGAATAAGATCCCATGTATCATTTTCCAATAATGAATGATATTCTTCATTCATAGTTGCATCCCAATTTGGATGGCCTGAAGCTTCTACAAAGGTGTTAAGATCATAGCTTGTTGAAGCTTGAGCCAGTAAATAAGAGACTATATTGAACTAAGAACACGTACGCCATTGATATATAGAATCACCTACGAGAGCACTTGCTGCATCTCGAGTAGAACAAATCCATTTTGCAAGCTGAGGAGCTGAAGGAGGATCCCGAGAAGGTGGGGGAGGATTGTCATCCACCTTGTCATCATCTGAAGAAGAAATATTTTTAGAAGTAGAAGGGATAAAGAGAGGTGGCACACCTGTCGAACTAGGCTTATAGGCTGATATATTTTCATCAAGCTTTACATCTCTTCTAATGATAACATTTTTGGATTTAGGTGGAAGAAGTTTATATCCTCTGACATCTTCACTATATCCAACAAAAATGCCTTTTTCACTCTTAGTTTCTAAGGCTCTATGTTTGTCATCTGGAATATGGACCCATGCTTCACTTCTAAAAACACGAAAATGACCTACATCTGGTTTAATTCAGCTCCATGCCTCTTCTAGAGTGATATTATTTAAAACCTTAGTAGGGGTGTGATTTACCATGTAATTTGCATAGTTAATTGCTTTTGCCTAAAAATTAAGACTAGGTCCTTTAGATTGAAACATACAATTAACCATTTTCTTTAAGGTGTGATTCTTCCTTTCGGCTACACCATTTTGTTATGGAGTATATGGAACATTATGTTGCATTTGAATTCCATGCTCAGTGCAAAAGTTGATGAATTTTTTGTTAACATATTCTCTTCAATTAACAGATCTTAGCTTAAGAATTTGATGTCCAGATTGTTTCTCAACAAAGGCCTTAAAGGCCAAGAACAAGTTAAATACTTCACTCTTGAGTTTTATGAAGTATACCCAAGTGCATCTGGAGAAATCATCAATGAAAGCTAAGAAATGTTTGTAGCCAGAGAATGAAACAACTCGAAGTGGACCACATGAATCACTATGCAGAAGTTGTAAAGGGGTTGAGGCATTCTAAGAGGCACTTTTTTCAAAACTCTCCTGATGATGTTTTCCGAGTACACATCCAGAACAAACACCATCTCTGCAAGATACCATACGAAGACCTGTCACCATATTTTCTTTACATAGATTTTGAAGGGAGCGACAGTTTAAGTGACCAAATCGCTCATGCCAAAGTTTGTTCACTTCATCGTTATGAGCAACAAATACTGAGGGAAGAGTTGATGACCCAAAGTTGTTAAAATTATACAACATTGTAGAATTATCAAGCATTCTAGTAGCTAAAATTTGTCTAGGATCTCTTAGGTCCTTAATTACAACATTTTGAGATGAAAATCCAATGGTTTGACCTTCATTTGAGTGAGTTATCTAATATATAGATAGAAGGTTGCAGGATAAGGTTAGAATACATAATACGTAATTAAATTGACCATTATCTAGATGAATAGTTCCAGCCCCTACAACACTAAGAGATCTATCATTGCCAACATATATATTTTTGGTGTTACAATCATTTAAAGAAGAAAACTTGGATTTGTTTTTGGCCATGTGATAAGAAGCTCCAGAATCAGTGACCTTTCATGAGAGAAGATTATGTAAATTTTCTTTCTTTTACATTAATAAATTGCCTGAAGTGGTCGCATTGGCTCAGGTCGTGGTCTGTTTCCCTCTTTGAGAGTTTTAACCACATCAAGAATACTGGTGTATTGATCTGTGATCTATTTGTGAGAGGTGTCTTTTGGTGTTCTATCTGAGGAACTTACCCTTTAAATTCCTACATTATGAAAAAAAAATGAATCCTTAAGCACTTGAAAAAGAAAATGATAAGCATCTTCGGTTTATTTTTGAATGGGAAATTAGCATAGCATTACTAATATACTCCATTTCAGATTAGGTTGGTATCAAAGCACTCATTTTTCTTACTAGATTTTCTTTTTTAAAGAATGATTTAATTGTTTGCAAGTTTATGTCATGCTCACAAGGTTAAAGCTCAAAAGAGGTGAAGGAAAGCTAGTTGAAAGCCCTAAAATTGGGTCAAAGGGAAGAAGAGAAAGGTTGCCAAAGTATTCTACACTAGTCCAGCCTCAAGTTGCAGAGGTTATAGTTGAGATTTCAACACGAGTATAGCCTCCAATTGTGGTTGAGTCTTCAGAGACCATGTCTCATGAAGGAGAACCTAACATGAAAAAAGATGAGAAGACCATCAGAAAGGATTTTTTTGATATGACATAGATGGTTAAGGTCATGTATGAAGAGAGGAAAAACAAATTGCAAGGAGAAAGTTCCAAGCCTCCCAATGGAGAAGGCTCTTCAGGACAAGGTAATGGAAAAGAAGATAAAGGAAAAGGAGGTAATGGTAACGGAGGAAAACATCCACCATCTCCACCATATTCTTCATCTTCACCTTTGAAATCATCTTCACACTCTTCTAGCAATACCACTGTTACTCATACTCATCATCATTCTTCAAAAGGGGTTGGTTCATTACCTTTTCTGAAGCTTGATGTTAAATTTTAGTTGCCTTTGTACAATGGTGAAGTGAATGCAGAGATGATGGATAACTTGATTCGCTAGTTGGAGGTGTATTGTATAATTCAGAACCTTCAAGAGGATGATATCAAAATTCAGTTGACTTCATTAAGAATGGAGGGTGCAAGACTTGTATGGTGGGAAGCAAGGACTCGAGCCGAGATCAAGAACCATGGTAAGATCTCTATTATTTGGTATGATTTCCTTGCTACTATAGAAATACAGTTCTACCCTTTAGCTCATATGCAAAAAGCCATTATGAATTGGCAAAATTTCAAACAGTTGAAAGGTCAAAATGTGCAAGAGTATACTCAAGAGTTTAGGAAAATAACTCCTATGCTAGGAGTAGACTTACAGTCACAAGATACCTTGCTAAAATACATAGGAGGGCTACATAGCTATCTTCAACATACAATTCTTATGTTCAGTCCCACGAATCTTGATGAGGGTTGTGTTCGAGCTACACACCTTGAAAAAGGAGGGAAAAGTATAGAAGAAGAAGGTAAGAAGAAGCCATTTTAAAGTGTCGAAAAAGGGTAGAAGTTTAAAAGAAAGCAGAAGAAAAATGCTTCTGTTAAGAAAGAAGGGGAGAAACTCATGTGCAAGAATTGTTCCAAGGAAGGACATGATGAAGTGTATTGTTGGAAGCTTCATCTAGAATTACGACCAAAGGAATTCAACAATAAAGGGAAACAAAAGACTAATGTTGTTTCACAACAATACTTGATTTTAGACTTAGGGGATGAAACAAAAATCACAACCATAGTCACCAAAGAGGCTAGCAAAGAGGCTAGCAAAGAGGCATCCGTAGCAAGTAACAAGACAACAAATAATACCCACAATGTTTCAAATGAGGAAAACTGAATAGAGCTATTCCATATCTGAATCATTTCCAAACATATGAAAATCGATAAGTTGCTTGACAGTGGATACGTGCCAACTTAATTTCTACGGATTTGGTTAAGAAAATGAATCTGGAAACCATGCCCCATCACAAATTTTATCTATCGAGATGGATAACCAATGATGCTAATTTATAGGTCAAATAGAAATGTATTTTCAGGTTTACAATCACCATTAATTTCATTGATGAAGTTGAATTAGAGGATGTGCCATTGGATATCTCAGGAATTGTGTTGGGAAGTTCGTATTTGTATGACAGGAAGGTCGTTTTCCACATATTTGAGAACAAATATCATTTGTTCAAAAATAAAGTGGAGTACATTGTGAGAGCCCATCACATGAAACTTACTTTGTCTTTGGCAACTGTAGGTAAAATGAAACGAATGGTTAATTCCAACAAGAGTCTCATGCTCCTCATGATCAAGCAGAAAAATGACACAGAGCAAGAATCCTTTAGAGGTTGTGATGTGAAGTTGAAAGATGAATTGGTTGATGTGGTGAATCATTATGGAGACAAGTTTCAAGAACAAAAGGGATTGCCACCAAAAAGAGGAATTCAGTATGAAATTTAGCTACAACAGGACTGTCCACTCCCAAACATTGGCATGTATCGAATATCAATTCTGGAAAGTTTAGAAATTAAAAAAAAGGTCCAAAATTTGTTAGATAAAGGAGTAATTCATCCTTATACTTCACCATGTGGTTCACAAATAGTATTGGTACCCAAGAAAGATGCAACCTAACACATGTGTGTAGATTATGGAGCTTTGAATAAGATTACAATAAAGAATTGACACCCAATGCCCATAATAGATGGTTTTCTAGATCAGTTGAAAAGTACAAAGTATTTCACTAAATTAAACTTGAGAAGTGGATATCATCAAGTTAGAATATATGACGAGGACATATGGAAGACTATTTTTAAAATGAAACAGGGATTATCTGAGTCACTGGTTATGCCTTTCGGTCTTTGCAATGCTCCAGCTACATTTATGAGAGTTATGAACGACATTTTAAGATCATGTATTGATGAATTTGTAATTGTCTATTTACATGATATTTTGATATTCAACAAATCCTAAGAAGATCATGTCAATCATGTTAGAAAAGTGTTGGATGTCTTGAGGAAGGAACAATATTTCTGAAGATGTCCAACTGTTAATTTGGGAAAACTTCTTTAGTGTATTTGGGCCACATAGTTGGAGGAGGTGAGCTGAAGATTGACCCCTCTAAAGTTTCAGTCATTGTGAATTGGCCAATACCCAAATGAGTCACAGAAGTAAGGCGTTTTTTAGGAGAAACGCACTACTGGAGGAAGTTCATTGCCAATTTCTCCTCCATAGCAGCTCTACTACATGCATTATCTAGTGTGAAGGTTGTATTCGAGTGGGGAGGCAAATAGAAAAAGACATTTGATGCGATTAGTTCATCCCCATTTTTGGCATGGTTCGATTTGAAACAACCATTTGAAATACAAATAGATGCAAGCGACTACACCATGGGTGTAGTTCTTTTACAACATGGTAAGCCCATTTCATTTCATTCTGAAATTTTTAATAGTGCTGCTATTATCTATCCTACGTATGATAAAGAGATTTATGCACTAGTACAAAGTGTGAAGAAATAGAAACATTATTTGATGGGAAAAGAAACCATTACTCACTCCAATCATTAGCCTTTGCAATATATGAAATCTCAAACCAAATTGTAGCAGTCAAAGCACTTTCATTGGATGGTATTTTTACAACAATTCCACTTGGTAATCAAGTACAAGAAAGGCATTTATAAGAGAGTTGCTGATATGATTCCTAGATCGATTGTAAATGTAGCCATTTTACTCAAGAATAATTATGTTTTTCCTTAAAGTTATGTTTAGCAATACACACAAGATGTTGACTTTCAAGAGGTATATTTAAAATTGAGTCAAGGCCACCAAGTCGAGGAATTAGACTACCATGTACATGATAATCTGCTGTATCATTTGGGAAAACTTTGTGTTCCACAAGGAGAGAGACTAAATGTTAGAAGGGAAGCACACAATTCTCTTATTGCTGGAAATTTCGGTATAAGTGAAACAATGGCAAATATTCTGAGGTATTTTTATTGGCCTTGTATGCTTGAAAGTGTGTCATGTTTTATAAGAGGTTGTCCTTTGTGTGTAGTCAATAAGATTAGTAATAGGAAACTAGGATTGTACACACCACTTCCAATGCATTCAAGACCATGGGAACTTGTTTTTTGGATTTTGTAGAAGGTCTTCCATTGTCAATGAAAGGTCATGATTATTTATACGTAGTTGTGGATAGGTTCAGCAAGATGTGCATGTTAATTCCTTGTAAAAAGAAAATTAAAGCTGAACAAACAACTTAATTTTTTTTTCAAAATGTATGGGTTCTTTTTGGATTTCCTACTTCTATTGTAAGTGGTTGTGATTCTCGATTTGTTGGGAATTTTTGGTCAAGTTTATGGAACTTGATGGACACCATTTTGAAAGGTACAACCTTCAATCTGTAAACAAATGGTCAAACTGAAGTGGTTAACAGGACAAACATTCATTTTCTAAGAGGATATTGCAGCAAACATCCTAAGTTGTGGGATGAATAATTGCATTATATTTAGCATGCTTACAACTGAGAAAAATAGTCTGCTACTCTAACTTCACCTTTTGAGGCATGTCTTGGATATTTGCCTAAATTGCCTTTGGATTCCATCTTTGAGAAATATGTAGTTGTAGATGGACATAGCGTCATACATAGAGCAAAGAAATTCATCGAGCAAATTCAGTTGATTCACCAAACAGTTCAAGAACGACTAGAAAAAAGTCAAGGCAAGTATAAAGCAAGGCATGATAAGCATCGTGTGGATCATTAATTTCAAGTAGGGGATGAATTTTGGCTATACATTAGCAAGGAAAGGCTTCAAGGTGAAGGTAAGAAGTTGAAACCAATTTGTTATGGTCCATTTAAAATTCTGTAAAAGATTGGTAATAATGCTTTCAAGCTTTATTTTCCTTCATATATGCAAATTTATTTTGTTGTTAATGTTGAAAATTTGAGATTATATGAACCTCCTTTGATTGAAGATCAAGGAGAGAATGTTCAAATTCCATCTATTGAACACTTTTCTCCATAATACCTTGATGTGCTTCAACAAGACACTACACTTGATAGAAGGACAAGAACAACCAAAAGAGGAAATATTGATTATCTTCGAGTGGGTCTCAAAGGCACACATCCATCAAAGGCCAAATCGATTGAAGTGGGGAATGTGAGGGAAATGTACCCTCATCTGTTCAATAACTGAAAGTGATCCTTTTGGGGGCCAAAAGGCCTCTAGTGGGGAGGAGTGATCTAAAAAATAAAAGTGTCAGAATCTTGCCAAACTTAGCTTTAGATTGAAGAGTTCATCATTTTGAATCCAACAGTGTGAATGACACTCAAAACCGAGTTCATATGCAGAAGTTAGAGCAAGTCAAAGTTTAGGTTGACGTGCCTACATGGCAGGATTGGGATGATGTGGAAAGTATTCAACGAATAAGGAGGCACCAAATAGCAGCTTGCCATTGGCACTTGTAAATCGCATATCATAGTGGTAGGCAAAAAAGGTGTTTCAAATCGCCCCCCGATAGGTTTAGGGTCGCGATGCGATGAGGCAACCGCATATCGCAATCGAAACTGTGAAGGGGAGAATAGTTTCCAGCCCCAGAAAGGTTAGTGATGCAATATGATGCGATCAGATATCAAAATCACATCAGTAACAAGAATTAACCTCGACAAGGGTTGTGTTATGATGCGATATCAACCCTGATTGCGATGTGGTAAACCACAATCACATATCGCAATCACACAAGATGATAGAGTCCCACAGTTTATCACTACCGAGACCTGTCGATTATGATATGCAATATGGATGATAGAATATGGCATGAGGTGTAGTGAAATCCTCACTTAGCAAATTTTGGAGCGGAAACGTGGTTTTTGGTCGGTTTTGGAGCATTTTGTGGAACAAATAGTGGGAGAACTAGGAGAAGTCATAACGTCTTCAATTATTATCCAAATTGGGTGTAAAAATAGTCTATTATAGCAGTTTTGGTTATTCTAAACTCATTGAGATAGGTTTTAGAGTCATCTAAGCATTGTAAACACACTTCTGATGTAATTTGAGCATAATAGAGAGGCCCAAGCCAATGGAAGCTGGACCAGGGAGACGTAGCCCAGGAGGGGTGAACTCCTTTATCATGTGCTTTTTGTGTGTTATATTATTGTTCTTTAGCATATGTTTTTATGTTAAACTATTTATAACATTTACATAAGAAACTCTCATGGGAATCTGTTAATTATGCAAAAATTTTGAATCCTTAAGCACTTGAAAAAGCAAATGATAAGCACCTTGGGTTTATTTTTGAATGGGAAATTATCATATCATTACTAATCTATTCCATTTCAGATCAGATACACATGCTGGTCTCTCTACGTTGTTGCCAGAAATAGATCCAGGATAGGAAGGACAAACTGGGAGGTAGACTGGCTCATATGGACGCTCATGTACATGAAGCTTTTCATCCTCCCCAACTGCCTAGAAATGGACCAGATGCTCCAGATCCATGTAGTGTAGTTGATCAAGGATGATATTGGGTTGCATTTTGGTTCTTGGATTTTTCTGGTTAATTTGGGCTATTTGCATGAGGTCTCTCAGTTTCCTTTTATTGTTGTCATAGTTTTTTTCCATTGTCTTATGGCCAAAAAATCCACTAGGAACAAGGCTGGAAGTATGTTGAAAGCAAGCTCCTCGTGATGTATTTTTGAGATGATTTAATGGAAATTATCTACTTACAAAAAAAATCAATATAAAAATATATACTAGCTTAGTCATATAAATTAAATGGCTAGTAGACATGGATAGTATCAATAAATGTTAAACATTAAAACACGTATGATACATTTTATATTGCCAATATTATGAAAAAAAGAAAAATTAACTAAATTATAACTTTATTTATAATTAATTATAAAAATAATTAATATATGTTTTTTTTGTCTCCGTGGTTCACGAACACTCGAAGATTGTTGACTACTATTTGTACCAGGAAAATACACCCAAAGGAATCACTTGACGACTCAACTACAAAGCCTAACCACAAGAGTGTAGAGAGAATTGAACCTATGGCCTCTCAATTGCAAAGGTGCTTTAATGATGGGGACTCACTTAATTGAGCTAACCTTCAGGGCTTAAGAAAAACATATTTACATATAAAAAATAATGTCACAAGATTTTTAACCATGGATATTCACTCTCACTTTACCATGGAGAGACTTTGTTACAATACTATGGGTCAGTAATATGGCTTATCAATACCACATGCTCAAGAAACCATAACTCATTTCGTACTTATTCATATGATACTTTTTTTAGTTAATCAATTTAATTAAAATTCAATAAAGATCATAACTACTTTTAAATAAATATTAACCTTTGGTTTGTAATTGTTACCAAAAATATTGTAGAATATTCTATGGAAGCTAATATTTACCATCCATCTAATAATTATTAATAATTAAATACAAAATTTGAAAAACATTTTTAGAATAAACACACGTATTAGACAATAATAATAATTTTTTTTAAAGCTTGGTAGGACCATCCATTTTCTGTTATATATACAAGGCAAATTTACACCACACAGTTTTACCGAGTGGCCTCAACTCGCCTCGAGGGGAAGCTGAGTCTATTGGCCACCGGCCAACATTATACGCCATCCAAAAAAAAATTCTTCAGCCTTTCTAGCAAGGCTAGGGAAGTCTCAGTCTCATGTCCAAATACTATATAACTATAACAACTGACATAAACAAAAAGAAGTTTAAAAGCTACCCACATAAGAAAAAACTAAGCATAATGAAGCTAATCTTTCTTGACATTCTTCTCCTCGGAGTCTGAGGCTACAGGGGGAAGATCTTCAGTAGTTGCCTCTGGAATTCCATACAGGTCCACAATGCAAGGGATGTGATGGTCAATATTGTCCATCCTAATGTCCTATTTGTGCAACTAAAATAGGATTTTCTCCATGTCTTTTTTATAACTCGTCAGGCCCTGCAATGTGACTCAATCCCCACAATTTTTTTTTCCATCACTTTTCCAATTAGAATTTTCATCAAGAAGTAAAAGTATAGGGTGTATTTGAATTGCGTAATTATACCTCGTGTATTCCATGGATCAGGAACCATCATCCTCTAGTCTTCTATCTCCTTGTCCAGTTCCCTTTCCTGTTTAATCTCAGCTTCCCAATCATCAATCAACTTATTGATACCTTCATCTATTTCATCCCTGTAAGTTGTGACTAACTCTGCTATGAGGTGCTCAACAGGCTTGCAGCCCTTATGCCCTTCCAACATGCTCGGTCTCTTAACTGCTTGGGGGGCTGAGCCCCTACTGCCACGACCACACCCTCTTTTTGTTGGAGCCATGCCCTGTTCCTTGATTCCCTGTAGACAGTCAAACATCATAAGTTTCATCATTCCATTTGTATCTTGCCGATAAGACTTCCCATGCCTTTCTTCTCTGCCCTACTTGGCCTGCATTGGGTTAAGGTATCCCTATGCACACAAGTCATCGGGGAAATTGGGATTCAAGTGCAGCTCCCCAAGCTCTTCACCGTGCCCCTCCCCCTTGCCATGGTGTAGTTGCTTGTCATCCCCCTGTAGTTGGATCTAGGCCTTCAGGCCCATTTGGAGCCTAGATTTGTAGTTTTTGTCATACTTGCATGCCACTCTCATAGCCCATAGTTTCTTGCCAAGGTTTTGCTTGCCCCTCTGTCCCGTATGCCACCTGGGGTCCCTAGTTGCACCCTTGCTAGCATGCATATGAAAATACCAGTGTTTTCTCAATGAATTGTTGACATTGCTAATGTCCCGACCCCCTACTAGCAACTCTTTCTTACCTCTCCCAACACCACTTGTGCCTCCAAACATGACATGCCCATTATCCCTGATACCCCCTATCTGAGCAAACAGGTAGGGGCGTGTATCTTATCTTGACCTAGTATTATCCATTTCATTGCCAATACTTTGGCTTCAAAAAAAATATAAATAAAACTTAGAGCGAGGCCATGACCCTCCCTTTCCTCCCCTTGTTTCTCCCTGACAGTGCTAAGCCCCATTGGGACAGCCTCTTGCCTCTCCCTTCCCCGTAGTGGAACCCCCACCAACGCATGTAATTACCACACGAACCCAACCAGAGCATATGAATTATACAGGAGCAAGGCCGAACTACATACCAGAGAGCTGTTGCTAACCTGGAGACAAGGTTCCTCCGCCTCTCTTCTACTTTGAAATGCCTTCCTTCTCCACTGCGAATTTCTCCTTCCCGGCACATCAAATGCCATTCCCATCTCTGCCACCCTTCCTTATTCCTCCCTCTGCCACCTTGTTATCCCACTGCCCATGCATTCATGGCTAAGGACATCACACCCCCTGCCTTGAGCATGTGGGGGGTGGCAATAGTTATCGCTCTGGAACTAACCATGTCACCTCAAGTCTTGTCACCTTTGACACCCTCTCTCATCCCGATCGGGAGTACAAAATAATAATATTTATAACATTTACATAAAATTTTAAATTTTATATTTGTAACATCACAATTATAAATCATAATAATTAAAATAATACAATTAAAAAAATAAGACAAATTTTAAAATAACAAAAAAAGAATAAAATAAGATTGATTTTAATAAATATTAACAATGATTGTCCATCTTTATAACCCAACATCCTTTAATTTTTACACCGAAAGCGCTTTCTCTGCCGGCTTGAGGTGATCTACCACTTTTCTCCTCAACCAATAGAAACCCTCTATTTTTGTCATCCTCATACAAATAGAAAATTAGCACATGGCTCTCCAACAAACAAAAGATGAGCATATGACTCTCTCAATTTTGTTCTACACAACCAACCTCCCTTCTCACTTAAGATGTATGCCTACGCATGTGATTGAACTGCACAACCAACCTCCATGCCATAAAGATGCTCGCCATTGTTTTCTTGAAAAATCTACCCCAGACTTCCATTACTCATGTATTCATACACTAGAATATTAGTATTGTGTTTGGAAATAATCACCAACAATCTAATTATATGCCAGTGGTGGATTTTCCTCATTGTCTTAATCTCTACAGAGAAACCATGATCATTTGAAGAGGTTTTACATTTCAATACAATTTCTTGGCCATTGGGAAGGTTATCTCTATACATAACTCCAACTCTTTTATTGTCAATGATTTTTTCTTCTTTATGGATTCCAACAAGTCATTACTCCCATTGTTCAGAATGTGGAAGGATACACAGTCTCCTTCCTTCTTGATGGGTTTCATCTTAATTTTGACTACCACAATTACCAATACAGTAGAGTAAACAAGTAGAAGTCTCAGTGCCAATATTGATGTGTCTTGAACCACAACGACCTAATTTTGGTCTGCATAATTTGGGATTCCCTACAAACAAGCTTCCATTGAAATGTGAAAATAGACTACCCTTTGTTAGGAGTAAAACAGAGCATAGAGACAAATTATAGCAGAAATGGAGAACACAAGAAACAATAATGGAGAATAGAAAAAACACAAATGTCTATTATTCATGGAAGGGATTGGCTTGCATTGCTCAGGCAAAGGAGAGATTACACATTTATAGTTTAGGGAAGCTCTCGAATTCTCCAATTATGTCATGTGGAATACATGATTGCATAATGGAGTCAATGGATGAAATAGTAGATTGTATCTTTCCGTGTGGGGAGTGGTCGACACCGAATGGTGTTGTCAGTCAGTGCATAAATATTCATTGATTTCACATTTAACATTCTCCCATTCTGAACCAAATCAAGAGTCTTGAATCAAGTCACACCAAGTCCTACCATGCCTCTACATAACTCATGTTTATTTCTTGGTAGAATCGTAGCAAGCATATCAACAAGGTTCTTATCACTATGTATCTTTTCCAAGGATAATTGTCCTTCCTCCAACACATTCCAGATCCAATGGTACCTCAAGTCAATGTTCTTGGTTTTTGAGTGAAATGCTGGGTTTTCCGCCAAGTGAATGACACTCTGAATATCAAAATATAGCACATACTTGATGGGATGAGATCTTGGGGTAAGCCCAAAATCCCAATTCCATTAAAAACTTGAACCTGGGCCTGTGGGTTATGGCCCACAAGCCTAAACGGAAGCGTTTTAAACTTTAAACCTTTTCATTTCTAAGCCGTGGATATATTTAAATATTTATCCTTCCCTTTATTACATAAAACAGTGTCTGAATGCTTTTAAAAATAACCACCTCAATATTACAAAATACCAAAGTTCTAGTTTGAATGATCATCAAACCAAAGGCCTGTGGTGAGTTGTCAATAATGGAAACTTGTGCAAGATCACGCCCCAAAACTGTCATATCCTTCAAATAATTACCCTCTACAAAGACGCATGATTTACGGTAGACAGGATGACGAATGAGCTTCCGCTTTGGATCTAGCACCTTTAAGAGTTGCTCCGCATAGATGCTTTGACTAGCTGTGAATACAATAATTTCAAACATATCTGCAACCCTATCCATAAACAGCTGGATATGAGGCCTACATCGTACATACATTGTATGCTCTTTCAAATTAAAATTCACTGGGAATGTGAAGTCTGCATCGTCACAATGCTTCAGTGTTGAATGCACAAGGGTCTCATCCAAATCTAAGACGAGTGATAGGCGGGCATCTCTGCGTTTGTTTCGGTAGCAAAAAGATGAAACCACTTCAGCGAGGTCTAGTAAATTCATTATGAATAAATATGGATCGAATTCACGCATGGTTCTGCTTTTCATGTGCTTCAACTTAACGCAGAAACTAACCAGTGTATGCTCCAGCTCCACGTGACTACAAAACCGTGGCTTTTTCACCCACGAACTCATCATAATACCACAGTATGAAATATCACACAAACATACATACGATGGTATTCATAAAACTCATGAAAATCACATATAATAGTTAAACAAGCTCACAACATGAAATGAGCGCAATTATAAACCACACATAAATGTACGCAACAACACTAAACCCAGGGTTTATATATTACACAAAAGGTTACAAAATTAAGGCATTTCAGCCTTAAAACGAGCTCACACTCGGCTACATCTTGCCACTCACAAATTACCTCACAAAACAAATATCTCACACCCTATCACATTACACATATATATACAAGAAGTCTTAGATTGGAAGGATTGATCCTATCCTTGTTTTTCTCCAACTAAAGGCGCATGCATGACAGATAAGTATCCCTTATATACTTTAAAGCCACTTTAAATCTATTTTAAAACTTATCCACTTTAACTCTGTTTTTCTGCTTTAAAACAAACTTTCCTCTGTTTTTCTCCCTTCGTTCAGCTTCGCTGGTCCACATCTTCATCGCTCCACTTGGATTTTTCTTTAATTAAGAAAAGGGTGAGATGCACCTGCATCAATACTTGTCTTGATTTATTCATATCTCTCCTATGAATTATTGCATCCACAACATCTCTTTACAAGATTTTGTTGCAGCTATGTACTTTACCTATGTTGTAGAGAGAGCTACTATTCTTTGTAGCCTTAACACCCAAGATAATGCTGCTCCTGCAAAAGTATACAAATAACCTGTAGTGGAATTTATGGTGTCCATATCTCTAGCCATATCTGCATCTGTAAATCCTTCAAGCATAGTCTCATTATTACCAAAGAATAAACAATAATGAATAGTATCCTTAAGATACCTCAAAATCCATTTCACTACTTGACAATGTTGTTTTCCTGGATTGACAAGAAACCTGGTCACTACTCCCAATGGTTATGCAATGTTTGGTTGCATACATACCATGGCATACATCAAGTTGCCAATTGCTGAAGCATAAGGAATCTTTCTCGTTTCTTACTTCTCCTTGTCAGCACTAGGACATAACATAGTACTCAACTTGAAGTGGGCTACAAGCAGTGTAACAATTGGCTTGGCATCCTTCATATTAAAATTTTCAAGCACTTTCTTGATATATTTTTCTTGTGACAACCAAAACCTTTTCTTTTCCTATCACACATGATCCTCATTCCTAATATTTTTTGTGCTAGACACAAATACTTCATTTCAAATTTGCTTCCCAATGCTTTCTTCAACCTATTGATCATATTCTTATCATGCCCAATGATCAACATGCCATCCACATATACCAATGATATGAGATACTTTCCTTGATCATACCTCTTAATACAGACATGATGGTCAACTTCCAACCCATGAAAGCCATGTTCCAACATGAATGAATCAAATTTCTTGTACAATTTTTGAGGTGCATGTTTCAACCCATAAAGACTCTTCTTCAACTTACAAACTAGGTCTTCCTTTTCTTTTCTATGAAGCCTTCTGGTTGTTCCATATAAATTTCTTCCTCCGATTCACCATGAAGGAAAGCATTTTTTACATATAAATCTTCACCTTATAAGTCTATGGAAACAAGAACACTAATAATGATTCTAATGGATGACATATTAACAACAAGAGAGAAAATTTTAGTGAATTCAATATTGTCCTTTTGGGAAAATCCTTTCATCATCAGCCTTGATTTATACCTTTCCTTCTTTTCATCACCTTCATGCTTAATCCTGTAAACCCATTTTTTTTGTAGAGCCTTTCTACCCTTTGGGAGGTTTACCAACTCCCAAGTTTTATTTTTCCAGCAAAGAGTTCATTTATTCCTCCATCTTTTTCTTCCATTCTTTACTATGCTCAACTTTACAAGCCTCTTGAAAACAATTAGGCTCACCTTCATTAGTTAATAAAATATAGTTTGATGGAAAATACCTTTGTGAAGGCTTATGAGGTTTGTAATATCTGTGTACCAACTGTGGTGGTGGATTATCAGGTTGTATCTCCTGTAAAGGTTCCTGCAAGATTCCTTCTTCTTGATGTTCATTACTTTCCACTTGTTGTCCTTCCTGCTCTTGAATTTGTTGTCCATTTTCTTGCATTGCTAGGATGTCTTCATGTTTCTCTTCAAAATTGTCAATAACTTGCTTGACCTCCAACTCAACTACAATCCTCTTAAACATTTCTGACTCATTAAATATAATATCCCTGCTTCTAATAGTTTTATGTTTGACTAGATCCCATAGAACATAACCAAATTATTCATCCTCATATCATAGCAAAATGCATTTCATAGATTTATCATCTAGATTAGTTCTATTTTATTTGGGAATATGTACAAATGCTTCACATCCAAATATTTTTAAATGATTATAATTCAAATTCTTATCAATCCAAAATACTTTAGGGATGCCTCTATCCAAGGTTGTACTTGGAGATTGATTTATAAGATACCAAGTTGCCCAAACAATTGGAAAACATACTTCTCACCTTTTCCATATTGGTGTGATTAATCCTTTCTCTGACACCATTATGTTGAGGAGTATCAGACATAGTATGTTCATTCTTTATGTCAAACCTATTACAATATTCCTTGAATGCATTTGAGAAATATTATCCACCATTATCTGTTCTCAAACACTTGAGAAATTTGTTAGTCTCTCTTTCAACAACACCATGGAATTTTTGAAATATTTCAAACACTTCATTTTTACTTTTTATAGGGTAGGCCAAAACCTTCCTAGATGCATCATCTATAAATGTTACAAAATAGGATGCTCCTCATAATGAATTGATGTTAACAAACCCAAACACATATGAGTGTTTCAATTCTAACATTTTTTTCTTTTTCATGGCCACCTCTATGGAATGGAACCCTTCTTTGTCTACCATATATACAATTCTCACAAAGATCAACAATGTAGCATTTCAAACCTAACAATATTTTTAAGCCCTTCTTGCTCATGTGACCCATGTTCTTATGCCACAAATATGTTGAATTTCCTGCTTTTGTGATAGTAGCCAAATTTGATTTTCCTATCATTTCGTTCAACGTATATAATGTTCCTATCTTGGCTCCTCTAGCCATGACTAATTCTCATTTGCTAATTTTCCATCGTCCTTTTCCAAAGCTTGTGGAATATCCTTCATCATCTAGCTGTCCCATAGAGATCAAACTCATGCGCATTTATGGTACATACCTGACCTATTTCCACAATATATCTTGTCCATCTTTCATCTCGATATGGACATATCCCACTCCAACAATACTGGAAAAATGATTATTCCCCAAATCCACTCTACCATAATCTCCAGGATTATATGCAACAAAACTTTCTTTAGATGGGGTTACATTGTGAGATGTCCTAAAATCAAGGATCCAATAAAAGTTACTGCTATATGAATATAAACATGCATCCTATACTAAAACAGTAAATAATACATCACCATATGTGACTACAACAATAATCTCACTTTCATTTGTGTTGAATGACTTATGATTTGCACTGGTCGGCCTCTGATCCTTTTGTCCTTTCTGCCAGACTCAACATCATTTCTTCATGTGCCTGAGTTTTGCCACAATGAAAGCAAATAAGCCCGCCCCTTCTTAATTTTGATCAGCCTCTCAATCTTAATTATCTAGAGCAAGAGCTTCTTGTCCCTCATTTTCCACAATTGACTTGTGTCACAACTCCCCATCCATTAAATTACTACTGATATCATCTAAATTCAAGTTCCCTACAGGTGTTGAAGTGATCATAGCTACAATTAAATTTTCCCAAATGTCTGCCATAGAACACATCAACATGATATCTCTAATTTCATCATCTAAAATGATTTTAATGAAGGCAAGTTGACCAATAATAATATTAAATTCATTCAAGTTCTCAACAATTTAACCACCCTCATTCATCTTAAGATTGTGAAGCTTCTTCATCAAAAATACTTTGTTTGATGTCGTGTTGTTCTCATATATATCATAGATCTTCCTCCATAATCCTTTTGTCTTTTTTTCTCCAGACACATGAAAACGCACATTTCTTGCTAGATATTGGCGGATTGTCGCAATCGTCCTTCTATATATCTTATTCCATTCTTCATCTGTCATTGATGAGAGTTTCTTTGTTACACCCTCAATCAAAAATTTTTGATCCTTTAAAATCAGTATATCCCCATATGTGATTTCCATAGGGAAAAGTTAACCCCACTCAACTTCTCCATGTTAGTTACTATTGTCTCCATTCTCAAGAGAATTCATGCTCCAAAAGTTAAAACTCCACTTACAAAATAAAACTTCAATTATTACACCTTTTCTTTTAAAATTAGAGGCCAAAATTAATCTCCTTTAATAAAAATTATATAAAAACCATGAACTCTTCCTTTTTTATTTTTTATAATATCAAATAAATCCCAAATAAAAATAGAACCCAATAAGATACACAACTTGTTTCTACCATACTCGTTGCTACCATATTTTACATGTGTATGATTGGTCCTTTGCGGCAAGATTCATACAACTCTAACCATGCTTATGTTTTCCTTTAATAATGCCCAATTAAACTGCACAACTTCCATTCTCTATTTTAAGAGATAAAAGGCATTATAAGTTTTTTTACATATAATTGTTGACCACTTAATAAATTTACTTATTTCTTCATAAACCACCTCTAAAACCTGATTTATACAAAGAAATATAATAGATTTGACACCAATTATAGATGAGTTGATGATACCTAACCTTCGTGACGAGCTGTGACAGTAATGTGTGCCAAGAAAAGCTAAAAAATGCACATCTTTTATTTGTGATATGCAATTGACAGGATTTTCTGGTTCAGATCCTCCATAGATGCTCAAACGGACTAGATTTGGTTGTAACTTCCATGATTTCTTCATTGAGGTTCTTTCATTCTTGAGGAGCTCTATATAGCACATGTGTTGATCTATGGCTCTGATACCAGATGTTAGGAGAAAAACAGAGCACAAAGACAAATTATAGCAGAAATGAAGAACACAAGAAACAAGAATGGAGAACATAAAAACCACAAATGTTTATTATTCATGGAAGGCCTTGGCTTGCATTAATTAGGTAGAGGAGAGATTAAAAATTGATATAATAAGAAGAATGGAAGAGGAGAGATTACAAATTTATATAAGAAGACGAAATATCTAAAATTATGCATGTGAAATTCATGAACATAGTGAGGTTAAAAGTCCAATGACGATGGGTGGCAGTCGGTTGTAGACAACAGAGTGTCGAGAGTCAATGCTATTGTTGGAGTAGTATGCATTGACTTTTGTATTTGGCTTCACGTTTAACACACTTTATAATATGATAGGAGAAATGGTTATAAGAGATATCGAAAAAGATCAAAGTAGCCATATTTTGCAATTCTTTAGGAATTTCCTCCTCAAGTGATTTATGGATACATTCACATAGTTGAGAATGAGAATCTTGACAATTTCCTATGGGATGGGACCACTGAACTCCTTCCATCTAACACCAATGTGTGTCAGAGAAATATAGTTTCCAATTACCTAGGAATCATATTATAAAGCCTATTTTTACTCAAATCCATAAGTTTAGTCTTCCCCAGTTGACCAACTACTGGTGGAACATTTCCTATTGATTGATTTCCTTAGATCATGAGTTCTCAGATTATATAACGTACTAATCTCCGTAGGGATCATACCATAATTTTTTCTTTTATTGAGATAGATCTTTTCAATATTCCTCTATTGGTCAATCTCTAGTAGTAAATAACGTGCTAATTGATTTCCATGGATGAAAAGAAATTGCAAAGAAGGTGACTTACATATGGATGAAGGAAGAGAGCTACTAGGATGATTATTGGAAATATTTATCCATTATAAAGTGGAGGATACATTATTAATTTTTTCTGTTATGCTCCCATTAAGATAATTGTCCTACAATTTGATCCAAAAGAACATGGGTAAATATAGCAAGTTTGCAATGATTGAACCATTCAAATAATTTCCCCCCAACAAGATATATTCTAGAGAATTGCATGTGCCAAAAGAGTTAGGAATCAAGCAAGAGAATAAAATATTCTTCATGTTTAAAAGAAATGTCCTTCTGCCCTTGTAGAGATTTGAAGGGATTGGACCCGACAGTTTGTTGTCAGAAGCGAAGGCTTCTAGTAGCTCTCCATCATTGCTTAGTTGATGAGGAAGGAACCCTATGAAATTGTTCCCCGAAATAGATAAATAATCAAAATTTAGAAAGTCCACAAGGAAAGATGAAATTTCCATACAGTCTATTACTGGATAGGCTCAATTGTCTCAACAATTTCAATGTGGTGAGTTATGTGGGTATTTCACCGAAGAGATCAGGCAAGAGAATAAAATATTCTTCATGTTGAAAAGAAATATCCTTCTACCCTTGTAGAGATTTGAAGGGATTGGACCCGATAGTTTGTTGTCAGAAGAGAAGGCTTCTAGCAGCTCTCCATCATTGCTTAGATGATGAGGAAGGAACCCTGTGAAATTGTTCCCCGAAATAGATAAATAATCCAAACTTGGAAAGTCCCCAAGGAAAGATGGAATCTCCATGCAGTCTATTGCTGGACAGGCTCAACTATCTCAACAATTTCAACGTGACGAGTTATGTGGGTGTTTCACTGAAGAGATTATTAGAATCAAGATCCATTTATTCTAAGTTCATGAGATTTGCAAGCTTTAAGGATATTTTTCCACTCAAATTTTCTAACCAAGCTACGAGAATCCACATTCTTTATCTTCCCATACTCACGGGGAATGCTTCGCAAGAGGTAATTAAATATGAGGTCAAATTTCCTAAGCTTCATTAGATAGCTCAAATCTAGCAGCAAGTCCCCTAACAATTTATTGTGAAAGATACCAAGGACCTTTAGGTTCCTTAATTTTGATATGCCAAAGGGGATTTTTCCATTGAGGGAGTTATTGAAGATGTCGATCAAATGGATTAGTACTAGATTTGTGACATGAGTAGGGAATGGACCTGCAATACCCATAAAAGAGAGATTTAGAGCCACTCTTCAAGATATACAGTCACATTGGATGCCATTATTGTAATATCCCCTTTCTTGATATGGTCAAATTGGATGGGATCTGCCCACGAAATTTACTATTGTATTTTTCCATGGTATAAACCCATGGTATTCACCTTTGATTTTCGAGGGAAAATAATAAAATGAGGTTCTAGAGAGTTGATCAAACCTTTAAAATGGGACAAAATATATGCATTTGGATCATTCTGATTTATCTATCCTATTGTGTTTTCTTGAGAACTTGGCATGGCTAGTTCCATTTTTTATTCCGGGGTGAAAACCCTGTGTTGAATTTTTATGGTCGATCCATCCAGGTTGCACAATTGAGCTTCAGTGTCTTAGATCATTCTTTTAATGAGCATCCATGCATGCCATTCATAGGAGCTTCAGTTTTATTGTATGGGCATGTATTTTGTTTTCAGCTAATAATATAAATAAGAGGTTGCATTTCTCTAGATCCCTTTTGTTCTATGTTTGGCTTGTCATTATTTCATTTAGAACACTAAACTATTCTAAATCTATTGAATATCTAGAAATTTGGGATCTTACAATGGTATCAGAGTTGTTTATCTTACCAGCCTGAGGGTTTTATACAGGTATCTTTAGTGTGATTTCTTCTCACCCTAGCCAACATCTTCCAACTTTAGTGATATCTATTATCACCCTAGTTTGGTTCTTATTTTCCAGTTTTCCTATAGCCATACCAAATATATATATTAGGAAGGCCAAATAATTCTATTACGTCCAAGTAGGATAAAGCCATTGCCACCATGATAGAGGATGCAATAGTAGATCAGACAACTTATTCCTCTTGATGCTAACTGATGGAGTTATCATTATTCAAACTTGGGATCAGTGCAGTAGTTTGGTAGGTTTTCTCGTTGGGTCATAAAGAGTTCATGGACCATGTCACTATGATGAGATCACACCAAGGTTGAGGTGCACAGGCCTTAGGTGAATCAAGTTCAACGCCACACTGACCAAGCCACCATGGGAAGAAATGCATAATCGCATGGCCACATCGGAACTCCATTAGATTGGAGCATGGCATCATTGGATCTGCGCATATGCAGAGAACGTGGTCACTGGATCAGACTTGTACAAGCTATTGGTTCAGATCAATGCATAGATTTGGAAACCTGAATAGGTGGAGGATGTGGCCAAGAACCTTTTTGTTGGCAATATTCACTTCTATAGGGCCATAGGGTTTTGATCCACCATTTGAAAAGAAAAAAAATATAGCCATGACAAGTATTGTTGTTTTGTGCTGTGAGCAGGATGCTGAAGCTATAGAAGGAAGAGGATCATTAGATACTCACTGTCGAGGGTTATCATTCTTCCAATCAGTTGAAATCCTAGTATGAAATATGGATACAGTGTTTTAAGCCATCATGTGATGCAGAATCGAATCCTGATGCTATTTATTTGGCACATGTGCTTGGGTATTCCAATTTATTAATTTTTTTATCCAATAAAATGAAATGAAACAAGAACCATGCATTAAGAGTTTTGAAAGTTTGTTTCCTATCTTTCCATATTTTATGTTGTGGAATTTTACAAAGTGGAGGCATTATCAATCTGTGTTTGTAAAGGCCATACATTTAGCTTATTGGTTGACTGAAAGCCATCATGTCAAGGCTGATAAATCATAAGAAGTGGAGGATGACCACCCCCACAACGCATCTCTTTGGAGGTTGAGCAAACTGATCACCCATACTTATGCAAACAACTGTGGAATAGGTTAGAATAGTCATGGATCAAGATCGAGCCATATGTGTCTGTTCGTTGAACATGGGATGCTATACCCCTCATCATGAATCTATATGAGTGAAGGGATGTTTGAGTCAACATAGACATCTTTTGGGTAGGGTTGCATTCGCAACTTGGGTCATCGGAATTGCAGGTGAATAGGACATACCTCGGGTCATGAAGTTCAAGCACATTATTTTAAGGTGAACTTTCTTGAAAAATCAAAAAGACATCAACATTTTGGATTGAAAAAGAGTGAGCCTGCGGGCCCCATATATTTGCATAGATTGAGGCTATATCTATTGAAGGGTCGATAAGCCACACCAGGGTTGATTCACGGTCGAGATACTGTCATAACATAGAGACGCATTTTCTAAGGATCCATCACCGAGGAATGGTCTGATTTGGTCTTCGTGGTAAGGGTCACTAGTAACATCGACTATTGTGTCATACCCAAAGATTGGTTGTGGATTGGTTGTGACAATTATTACCTTGAGGTCAGTCCTACCAGAGTGGGAAGGACTAAGTTGACACTACCATCTTCTTAGTCTCAAATTAGAGTTTGGGGAGTGATGGGCTAGGGTTGAAGGAGCTGAACACCTGTGTTGTCGATCCAACCAAAGTCTACCCATATTCGTCTATTGGGACACATAGCATGGTAAGATAGTTGAGCTATGGGCCTCACATGCACCCACAGAAACTCCAAAGAGGTGAGAAAGAGAGTCAAAATAATTGAAATTTAATTGTTTGGGATCGTAATTTTGACTTGGTGATGGGTATTGGCAGAATATATTTAATGGTGTATGGTGTTGGAGAGGTTTATTAAAAGTAAAGTGAATTGATTATTTTAGTGAGGTAAAAATAAATCTGGGTGTAAAATAGCTTGGAAGGTATTTTTCATATTTTATGTCCAATTTATGGATAATATAGCACACTTATGATATATATCATCCTTAAATTAACAGGAGCGAATTCAGAGGAATAAATTGTTGCAAGTCAAATTGCAAGTAGATTGAATATTTATTAATTGTTTCCTTTCAAGCCTAGTAGAGATGAACATTTCAAAAGGCTGTAAATTGATTTTTTTTTTTAAACAAGGGAGGCTAAGTATTAAGATCCATTAATGCCAATCCATAATGTCATCATTTTACTTTTGGAAGCACCTCAGGAATTGGCATGGTAATACATCAGTCGGTCCTCTGGGCTACAATACTCTGGAGGATAAAAAGTGGCAACAACTTACAGATCAAAACCAATAACAAAACAACAGGCCTTTCTCTCATAAGGTCCATGCTTTTTTTCAAAAGTCAAAGGACATACAGAAGGAAGATGTAAAAGGAAAGTGTCTCTTTAAACATGGATCCAAATTGCAGTATACAAAGTTTGAGGATGTAATCTTATGGTTGGACACATCAGATTTGTTTTTGTCCCCAATTACGCAATCAGATTGGAAAAGGTTAGGATGGGCCTTGGAGCCATCAATGATTTCTTTGAAACAACCCATGTTCTTGGAGCATCCTTTTGAAAATGTTAGACTCACAGTTGCCTCGTGTCTCAGCAGGACCATATCTTTACCATTGCCACTACCACCTTACAACAATGATATCATGTGGGAAATATTGCAATTGATAGTGGAAACTCTTCAAAGGTTGAACAACATGATGCATCCTGATTTTCAAGAGAGGCACAAAATCTTAGAACTCATGGCAGAGTTTAGATTTGGTACATTCATGCTAAATCTAGAGTGTGACGAGTTGATATTTAATTTGCTCCAAAATTTTTACACCAGTATTACATCAGATCATTCAGACCATGTCAATGCATGCATGCAAAATATTGTGTCCCTGTTCTTAAAAGGAGATGTCGACGTATATAAGATACTAAGAGCCAAATTTTTTACCATTTGGGGGAAGGAACGAATTGTATCGCTAGTTTCCTATGATCTAGTTGAGAAGTTAGTCATGCAAAACAAAAAATGTTCTTAGAAGGGTGCTAAATAACGAGTTCAAAAGGATTAATGGAGGAAGAAAGAACAAAACTTGTAGCAAGAATTAGATAAGGAGGAGGGTACTATTGTTTATCTGCAAGGGACCTTGGACCCTTAACCATTCATTTCTAGGTAATAGAAAGGAGGCAGCAAAGATAGAATAAGAGGAGATTCCTTCATATCATGGGGAATCTTCTATAGTTGGGTCTATTGATCTTCAGGATGGTGAGCAGCAAGATGATATTATTCAGGGAGACTTTCAAGACGATAATCATTTGGAAGTGCATGAGGAAATTATACCTAATGGTATTGATGAGGTAGATTCCTATAAAACTGAGTCCATAGGTCTCCAGGGGGATCTCCATAAATAATATCAACAATCAAGTATAGATAGAAACCCACCATTGCATCTATGTTCGACAATTGGAGAGGATGAATAACATATCATCTTCACAAATGGAGGATGCCAGGGAAATTTGAGTGAGGATCCAAGAATAGTGAACCAACATGATGAGCATGAGCATGAGGATAAACACCATAGACATAAAATGAAAAATGAACCATCCCTAGAGAGTCGGTCAAAGGCTCAAGTTGGATTTTCAACCTTTGGGCATCTAGTGCAGATAGATATAGAGACATTCAACATGGCACCAAAATTTTGAGTAGAGGAATTTCGAGAAAATATCATTCATTTTAAAATATATTTTACGAAGCTGAAGTAGAAAGTCTAGGTAGTCTGAGACACTTCCTTACAAGAGAATAGGAAAATTGAGGAGTGCATAAGAGTATGTGTAGAATCACTGACCAAGTTGTCTAGTGTTGAGGAGAAACTCAAGTCCCTCACAAGGAAGCAAGAGGAGTACAGTGGGGAGTTCCATAACAACCCTCTACAGGAGTACATAGATAAGGCTTGCAGTACTACCAAACCACCTCTACACATTGAGGAGAGCAGGGAAAAATTATTCAAATCGATCATTTTGAGTGGTAGGGTAAGGCAAAATGAGTGGGACATCAAGCAACATCAACATAGTAGATTTGTTCCATGTATTCATCCTTCCCACAACATGGATTGGTGAGAGATTATGAGTTGGTACTCTATTGATGGGATGATTATTAGGAGGACACTCTTAGCCAAGGGAATATCACAACATGGGATCTTAGGTACAGTTAGTCATGCAAGAATGAGGTAGTATCATAACACACAGGTCCTAATACTTAGGTGGCATTGGGGTCCAGGTAAATCTATTGAGGGCAGGATTAGTCGAAGGATTGTTTGGAATCTAGGATTTGAAGGATCCATTCAAGATAATTTTGCATGGAGGCATGGGATAGCACACTAGTTTGTAGGGGATCCTAGTATCAATGTATGAATTCTTCTATTTTGTATAGAAGTGGATTTCTCAATAACAAGAAGTCTTTGGGTTGGAGGATTTTTTATATCCATTATCTTGATATGGTCAAATTGGACTGGATCTGCCCATGAAATTTACTATGGTATTTTCCCATGATATTTGCCTTTGGTTTTCAAGGGAAATAATAAAATAAGGTTTGAGAGAGTTGATAAAGCCTTTAAAAGGGGATAGAAGCTAGGCAATTGGATATTTCTGATTTATCTATCCTATAGTGTTTTCTTGAAAACTTGGCATGGCCAGTTCCGTTTTTTATCCTGAGATGAAAACCCTATTGTGAATGTTTTTGGTGGATCCATCTAGGGTCCACAATTGAGCTTCAATGTCTTAGATCAGAGTTTTAACAAGAAACCGTGCATGCCATTTGCAGGAGCTCCAGTTTTATTGTATGGGCATGTATTTTGTTTTCGGCGAATAATATAAATAAGATGCTGCATTTCTTTAGATCCTTTGTGTTCTATGCTTGACTTGTTAGTATTTAATTTATAATACTAAAATATTCTAGATCGGTTAATTATTTAGCGATTTGGGATCTCACAATTCATCAAGTTTGATATGCTAGAGGGGAGGCTTCCAGTGAGGGAGTTATAGGAGATGTCGAGGACCTTGAGGTTCCTTACTTTTGATATGTTGGAGGGGACTTTTCCATTGAGGGAGTTATTGAAGATGTTGACCAAATGGATCACTACCAGATTTGTGACACGAGTGGGGAATGGACTTGAAATTCTCATAAAAGAAAGATTTAGAGCCACTATTCAAGCCACACAGTCACATTGGATGTCATTCCATGAGTAGTGGGTAAAGTAATTGGAGGCTTTTCAATTATCTAAGGCATGTTGAGGATCAATAATTTTTTCTTTCTTTTAAATGAGCACTACAACATCTCCATGGAATGAAGAATTAAGGAAAACATATGATGGGACTAAAAAAAGGGCAAGGAGGAACACAAAAAAGTGCAAGGCAAGTTTTGGTACCCTCATCTTCCAATGGATGGAAATACACAATTGATAATGATGTTATTGGCACTGAAACAAAAAAAAGGTCCAATAATTACAATCTACCCTATTAAAAACCAAGATGGTACGGACCCCAGAGGTGCAAGGAAGTGACAACGTGCAAATCTACTAAATAGTTTCTATAAAATTATAAAAATTAAGATAACAAAAGTGAGGTAACAAGAAAAATAAAAGGAGATGTTGACCTTAGCATGGTTGGAAAGGAACAACAACCACATGAAAATAGAAAACCAGATCTCACAATAGATTGGATCTCAATCCTAAAATTGATGCATACTCTTGCTGGGGTGGAAATGCATTGAGGGAAAGCTTGCCAATTTCATCAATGACCACAATAATGAGATCCTTTGCTTCAAGACAAACCATATAAGCACATCCCTGACATTAACTAGTGATGGGACATTTACTTATGAGGATGCGGAGAAGGTAGTACTTAAACTCTATGTTTTCAATTTTGAGTATGGGCTAGGTCCACTTGAAGGAAGTGATAGGATCATACACGAGTTCATATCCCATATGAAGTTACTCAAAGGTTGAGTATTATTGAAGAGGAATAAAGATTAAATGAAACAACTATTGATAAACAACATTGTGATGTTATTTTTTTTGAGAGATTCGAGAGGATTGAATGAATAGGGTATATCACCACAATAAGAACAAGGAAGCATCTGAGATGATTTATGAGGACAACAACACTTTTCATACAACAACGAATAGTAAATTGATAATAAATATCATTAGTTGATGTCACAAAGATCAGAACGCCTACTCAAAAAATAAATTGCCAAGGGATTATAAAATAATAATTATGATAAGTGGCCTCTTCTTGTCAAAGATGCTTAAGATCAATTCGATGAGAAACTTTTACTTGTTTGAGAAGACACTAAGCTCTGTAGGACATAAAATTTTGATATTAGAGATGTTGATAGAATAGTTTATGATGACCATCTTATTGGCATGCATGTGGATGGCTCTTATCAAGACAATAATAAGTGTTGCGAAGGCATGTCTTGTGGTTTAGAACCGAGTGTAGACTGTAGTGACAGCTTGGATCAAGCTCCTCTAGTAGGTTTTAGACATTCCATTACTTAAAGGCATATAATGTGAACAACACTATTTGATTTCTTTCTTTGTGATTATCCTAGAATTTTGATCATGTTCCTAGCAACATTTTATCTATAAAATCAATCCATCTTGTTTGCCCCTTATTTTTGGAAAACAAAAAACACATGGAATAGCCTTAATTGAAAGTCAATGGAATGATGCAACATGCAATTCAATTATATTTTCATGTATGTTTTGTAAGGTAGTTCTGATTCATTTCTCTTATATATGGATATTTTCATAACGATATCAATCATTAAATAAATTGTTACGGTAAAACTTTGTACCAAAATATTATAGATTTATATTTTCATACTTATATATTATGAATTCTTGTATTTAATTGTTCTTCTTATATGTTCCTTATTAATGGAAATCTCAACCGTTCATGTCCCGGTAGAGGAAATTTCTTATTTTGAACTACTACCACCTCAATTAACTGTCTACTAGAATCTTTAAGGATAAAAATAATTGTTCATTTAATCCTACAAATGGAGACATAAATGAATCTTAAATTGTGTCTTGTATTTGTAAACATCTCTCCAAATGATTTTGAAGGCCTTTATATCATAAAAGCGAATAGATGTAATTGTATTTGAATGGAAATTATAACTATGTTGAATTGGTTGCGGACAAGTCTTTGATGGATTTGTTTCCTTATATTTATTTATGGGCCCATTAAATATATTTACTTTTTAAATTTGCTATTTGAAAATTCAAGTGCATGTCAAAGCAAGAACCGAGAAATCTCTGTTTGAAGCCATATGGATAGTTTGAGAAATTTTTATTGTCACCTTTCAACAAATGAAATGATTTGTATGAGATTAAATCAAAGGATGAGATCAAGGGAGATGGCAATGTGTAGTCGAGTATGAGAGTGATATAGAGTCTCAAGCTTTAATTTCCCTCTTTCTCATGTGGCTTCTTACCACAAGAGAGAAGCGCTTGCGATGTACTTTTCATTCAATCCCACTGGAATTCAGATTTTTGGATGGAATGTGGACCATGGCTTGATGAATACATTACAATTGTGAAGCTATCTTGATAACTTTGGTTTTTGGAAAAACTATCCACAGTTTAGGGTTACATTGATATGGTTACACACCATTGTGTGTTTTTTTTCATGATGAGATAAGTAATTAATGATTTGATTGAAAAAGTATCGGTAACATTATTTTGTCGAATCCATGGTGTTATTGGGAATCAAATATTGTATATATATGCATATATTCCTACTGAAATCAAAGTAATACTAAATACCTCCTAATTAAAATCTTTCATAACAATGTTCAGGACATTCATGCTAAGAGTTCTTACTTTAATCAACATGGCTTTTGCTGTAAGAATCTTTTTGTTGAGAAGAGAAACATTTGACATGGGAAGGTTGATGAGATCTATAATTATCATTTGGAAACTCAAGAGTGGCTCCAACCTCCATTGGGAAATCTTTGCGTGATCAATCTTTTTTCTAGCTCTTTGAAGTTGCCCTCTGAATTGTATTGACTTGACTGGTAAACACAACTATGTGAAAACTGGTCCATTTTTCTAGACCTTCCCAAATATTAAATTCCTTCCATGTGTCTTTGAAAATTTAAAGGCAATTGCTAATTATTAGTTTTATATCTTACTCATTTCTTCATTTATAATAAATTTTCAAAATGTCATATGAGAATCTAAAATTAATAGTGTTGACAATTTTCTTCCTGTAAATGGTACTTTTGATAGGATTTTGTTTGAATTGTTAAAATTCAATGTATCTCAACAATCGTAAGGATATTCCCTAACCCTATTCACCTATACGACACCATTATGACAAACAGTTTGCTAACAAGTTATGAAATAAAGGAGAATTTTCCAAAAAAAATAAGTACCTCAGTTTTAGTGTTGCTGTAAATATCCAGTGACGAGTCGGAACATAAAGTGCGTTGGTTTCACTCAGGCAAATCGACAGTCAAACCCAACTAAATTCTTTCTCAGCCCGTCAACATTTTTATTTGATATGATTAAAACTAATACTAAATTTTATGTGTTTAAGATTTGAAAGTCTTATTATGATTTTCCTACATCTATGTGGTGACATAGAATGACTATATTGGTGGTGATCATAATAGCCATTATCGAGGTACTGGCCAAAATTGAGAGTTGTGTGTGTTTGTGACCATGTCTATTGGTGCATTTTCTTGAGTTATTATTTTTGGTGTCATGGGTTAACCTTAGAAAAGTAATAGTAGGACTCGTACCAAATCACAGAGCTTTAGGATTGCTTTGTATTAGAGTTTGTTAAACTACTAAGGGTTTGAATCACAAATTTTCACTAATTTGTTGTTTATTGAGCTGAGAAGCTTATTTTACAACTTAGTACCAGAAAGATGTGTAATTTCCTCCATGCTCAACTAGTAATTGAAACATACCCCATTAATTTATATATATATGTAATATATAATATATTTATATATATATATATATATATATATAATATTGCCTTTAAACAACAAAAGTTATAAGAACATAATAAAAAAACAAAACGAATATCATGTTTGTTATTTTAATTTAAAAGTATTTATAAATATCAATAATATATCTCACTCTCAACTATAAATAAAATAATGGATTCTATATTAAATACATAATCTTATATCAACTTTATAAAAAATAAATTAATTAAAAGTTGAGAAAAAAGAAACTATACATACATTTTATAAACTAATTGAAAAAAACTAAATTTTTATGGTTCAAACATTTTAAGCAGTCTCAACGTTTTATGCCCAAGACGTTGATGAAGACGTCGATGCATTTTATAGACTAAAAAACACAACTTAAACAATGAAAAATTACAAGTGGCTTTTAGGGGGATGAAATCTCTTGAGGTGAAATTTTTTTATTCAAGGTTTTCACTCTAGAAGAAGTTTGCACCTCAAAAAATTTGATCCCTCCTGGCTCTTGCTAGATCCATGATTAAGTTGGATCTATACTGGTGTGGTTATGTTGAGTAGCAAGCTTAAATCTACATCTATAGTTTTTAATGTCCGGATTCTACATAAAACTATTAAACTATCAAAAAATCCATGAGTAAATAAAATAAGAATCCTTAAAAAAAAAAGAAATTCAGACAATAATTAAATTTGTAAATGTGGAATCTAAATGTAGTGAAAATAAATTATCTAAGTATGAAGTGCATACCAAAGTCAAGGGGGCCTCCTAGTTGGGGACACACTACAACAAAACTACAATGCTTGGCTCATGAAATTCAACAAACAACATTTTGTATTGACATAAAAGTAGTCAAATAGATAATTTCAACTTATCAATCACAATTTTTTCCTCAAATAGTATCACATCCTCCTTCTCTATTCTTTTTTTGCTCAAATAGTATCCCCTCTTCCTTCTCCCAGTCCTCCCTGTTTTCCTCAAATGATATCCGCAACCTCCTCTATTATTTTTCCATGCATTTATACAGTAGGGTAATGCGGTGGATTGAAACCAATTCCCCCAAATCAGAACTATCAAACTATGAATATCTTGCAAGACATTATTTTTTTTGGTTTGGGTGGATTTTCATTGAAGAGATAACTCAAGGTATGATTACAAATCATTTAAAAATAACTTGGTTTGATGTTCTTCTTGAATAGGAATTCGATTTGCTATGTGGTTTGAAAATGACAACCAGAAAAATCATCTTTGAAGAAACATCTGTATCTTCCAAATCACACATTTTATGGGAAAATCACTTGTGAATCACCTAACTAGGCACATTTCTCACAAAACCCATGTCATAAAATCGCATGTGAATATTATTGTTCATTTCCTCTTCATACAATTTGACCGAGATGTTGACTGTGAGGTCGAAGTTTATGGTATCGACACGGGGCATAACAAGGATCCATATGAGGAGGTTGGAAACAAAACCCATGGGATAACTTTTTTGTGTAACTGTCGTGATATCCCAATCATGGACGTGGCTACCAAAACTAACTCTTTGATGGTAGGAAAATTTTGTGTAAAGCATTATTAGTAAAACCAAACATAATATTTCTTAATTTATTAAAAACAAGGGTTACATAGTAGCTAGCACGCGTAGTATAGCTTAAATATAGTTTAATTAAACAAAAAATAACAAAGACAAATTTTATAACAAAAAAGAAATAACTAATAAAATATTGTATTATTGAATGTCATCTCCAAAAATTAAAGAAATGTGATTTAAGTAATATTGGTTTATATTCATTAATTATATAGTATTATATTATAATATATATATAATATATATTCATATTATATAATAATATATATATTTGTTTAATAATAAATGATTAAAAATGTTAATATAATATTAGTCACTTTAAATTAAATATAGTGAAAATATAATTCACGGAAAATAGAAATAATAGCAAAAAAAAATTAAAAATCAAAAGGGGGGGGGGGGGGTTAAATAAAATTGAAATAACTAAACAAAATATTAGTAACTTAGAAATTGAAGTTACTATAAAACCCATAATAAGATCCTTCAAGTATCACTCCAATAAATAAATTTAAATAAAATATAATAATAAAAATGAATTCCTAATGTTAAACTATGGATAAGCATCATAAATTTTTGGTCAAAGACAAACTAATACCCAGTCAAATGCAAAACTGAATGCATTATACTAGTATAATAAAGGAAATAAATGAAAAAATCACTTTAATATTCATAAGAGTGCTTTGGTATATTCGTAAAAAAATATGGTTAGAAATGGTGATGAATGATGCGAACATGAATAACTTGAACGGTGAAAAGATAAAAAAAATGTTATTGCCATGTCCTTATGCAAACAAACTAAAATTGACCACATATCCTTTTAACTATGTTGGATGGATAAGTATAATTGTATAAGAATCAAGGAAATCAAATATAGGTACAGTAAGTTTAATGTGTTGAGGTACAAAATTTTTTATGTTCAATGACTCAAGTCTTCTTTGCTATCTTTGCTTTAAATTCTTACATCTGCGTGTCATACACTCTATTTTTCTACTTTTATATTTAAATTTCTTTTGACACCATTTATGGAAAGAAATGAACATAGAAAAGTTTATCCTAGCTTCTAAATTGCTACATTGGATATTGTCAGAGTGGACTCATTTGTATTTGAATTTCTATGAATGGGAGGATTGATATAATCAAGATATTACCATATTGGACTATGTTTGATCATGATGGAAAAATACAAGGAAGTGATTTTCATATTTTACCATACATAGTGGTGTTAGTGGTGTATGTTGTAAAGGAAATAGGAAGTATAAAATAAAATTGAAGTATACGATATAGTGGTTACTTATCAAAAAATTCTAAAATTTTTAGAAGTGAAAAATAGCATAATTTGATTTTACCTTAGGTTTACGTTTTGATGACCATTTGAAGAGGTCCTTATAGAGATTAGCATGTAAATAATTTTGCAGGAAGATTTGGAAATGTTGAAGATCACATAGGGAGTAAATGATACAAAAATGATGAACATTGTTATTAGAAAGAATTTGTATTGTGGATGTTGAAACTTTGAAATAATCAAACTTTTATTAAGTAGGATCCATATGGATAACTAAGGCTATGGAACTTTGAACTACTAGAACATTGTAAGTCCAATACTTGCTTCCATTAAAACTCATTTAGAACATGAAAAGCACAAATGAGAAAGTTACAAGTTTTCCCATAATCACTATATATCATTGGTAATTGAAGGAGAAGGGTTTATTAGAAAATAATCCAATGGTTGTAATATGTTAGAAATTAATCCAATGGAAACTCTAAAAACCTATGAAATTGTTTATTTTAACCAATTTTCTTCAAGAAGTCTGCAAATTGAAAATAATTTTTGTTGATTCTTGAAATATGAAAGAATGGAAGTTAAGAATCAAAGGAAGAAATATAAAATCTACTTTGTTTGGTTCGCCATTTTCAATATTTATTGAAGAATATCTAAATACCATATATTTCTAGATATTACCATCTCTATGTGTCAAGAAACAACCTTGTATGCCATGATTTTATCTTTGTTGGGTGATCAATAAATGATTTGAAAAAGAAACCACTACAGATTTTATGGAAAATTCCCTTTAGAAAACTTGATCTTACAACCTTTATTCTTCATTTTTTGAGAAATTTTCCTACATCTGACTTGAATTATTATATTATGCAAAGATCCCATGTCTTGGACTTTTCCAATTCGGTCCCTTTAGTTTGAAAATGATGCATGCACGTTTCCCCTACAAACAGACTACTACAAGATCTTCTGTAGATGCTAAAAACTATGTTGATATTAAAAAACCATGTACTTATAGATTTTCATAATAATTCTAAATATTATTCAATTTGAAATTAGAATTCTAGAGATGATACTATGGATTGAGATCTTTACAAGCTATTATGTGAACTAAATTATGTTGACTTTTAAACTATTAATAAAATTATTAAAAATTAAGTGTTGATAAAAATTGGAAATATTTTGTAGTTATTTTTTAATCTCAAATGCTACTTTTATACTTATTAGATATATAAAATTCTACTAAAACCAATACCAAATGACAACCATGAATACTTTAAAACTATGCTATAGGAAATTCTAAGACAAAGAGAATTATTTGCAACAGGAATGATATGAGGAAGAAAGAATATGATGTGACAAGGAGTATTGATTATGCTTAGTGATGAAGAAGTGGACTGAACAATATGCAGCAAATCTCAGTGATCTACTATAGGAACAAATGAATCTACTATAGAATGCTTCCTTGTTTTGAAACAACACGGCATGTTTGATATTAATAGTTGTCATCCCCTACTTATTTGGAAAAAAATGAAAAACGTTGTCATCTACTATTGATAGACAATATAGTGTTCATTCATAATTATTATTATGCATAATCTAATCTACGTGAATAAATTTTCTATGGTCGACCATAAAAACAATTAATTGGATTACCAATTGCTAATCAAAATTATCAACCAACATGAAACAACTAACCAATGAGAAAAATGAGCATCGAGATATAATAGTACATATTGATAGGTAAAAATCGATATGTTGAACTTGGGTCACCTGCATAATTTTGTAGTTAGGATACATTAATTAATTCCCACTATTGTGAGCAAGGATACTTTCCATTAATTCATGAAGAAAAGGTACTATAAAACATCTATAATATTGATCCCAGGTGAATTGTTGAGTTTGATAGGATACGATCTACTATAAGAAGGGACTTGAGGAATCCCCCATAATCTAACAAGAAGATCAAACCAAAGCAATTTGAGAAAATTGACTAACAATTCCATGCAAAATTTATTAAGAACTTTGCTAGCCAAAAGCCTTGTTTTCAAGCAAAGCTCGAGTCTAACTCACTAGCAAACTCGTTTTCATAGTTAGAATTATCTTCATCATTATTGTTTCATTTATTCTTCTATTCAATCCTATATTACGTGAAAAAGAGATTCTCCTTGAAGTATAGAAAGACTTCTAATGTATCCATTTTCATAACAATTTCTCAGTTTAAATCATACCAAAATATGAAAGTTACACCTTGATGAGTACCACGATATGAGAGGCTAGAAGCTTTTGTGTATATAGTGACATGAATTTTTGAAATATGGACTGTTATTGTGGCTTGATGGCCATTAGAAACCAATTTTCAATACAATATTTATCTCCTTGTCTTCCCCTGGTTTTCATACCATAAAGTTCTTTGGAAAATTTATCATCAAACAGTTGAGTGCACAAGGGATCTCATGATAAACATGCAAGAAATTATTTGATATCTAGTTTTGGTATCTACTTTTCATAAGATGCTTTCCATAATTCTTTAATCTCTTCCTCATGCTGAAAAAGGATAAATAGAAGAAAATTATAAATCCTCTTCTTGTGAATTTTTTTCATGCATATTTTTCTTCTTTACTAGCTCTTAAGACGTAGACTCATCCCTAGTGACAATCTTGAACCTTTGGAAATTTGGGTGTGAAAAATATTCTAGTGGAAACATGCTCTCTTTTATTCAACAAATTGTTGAGTATCCATAAACTCTTCTCATTGGTATGGAGTGCCTACTTATAAATGGATTAGTGTAAAGGGGTTCTTATAACACCCAAAATAATTAGAAATTCCTAACCTATTATATACTATAAATGAATGAAATTAACTATAAAAGCAAAACACACTACTCTTCATGTCCTTGAAATGTTGATACTATTAAGACCTTGCTTTCACCAAGTTATCTTTTGATGAGTTAGGATTTTATTTCCATGAATCATTACTATAAAAGTGTTACAACCCCTTTGGGAAAATTCCGCTATTATAAACATTGTAACGAGATTGTAGATAAAATAAAAAAGGATGAGATGGGACACATATTTTAGAGTTTGGGGAGGGTGATAGCTTGGGATTAGAAAAAAAATCCAATTGATTCTATGACTGTCAAATGTGATCAAAAGTATAGGTCCAATAAATTAGCTAGCAGGAACAAGGACAATAAAAATTCCTTTTTGTAAATAGTTACAAGCAATAAGGGATAAGAAAATTAAAGAGGAGGTGGCCACGCTGTTGAAGAGTCACTTCTTGGATAGAGGCATGTAGAGGTGAGCTGGCCATCAATTATAAACGGAAACAAATAAAAAGAAAAATGAAGGAGACAATGGGGAGATAAAGAGGTA
>APFE031130364.1:241816-256691 GCA_000404065.3 Pinus taeda
TATTACCAGAACTTGACGAGGAAGGAAAAATTATATTGGAACCGGAAGCAGTCACAGAAACAAGAACTCGACAACTATGAAATTGATCAATTTTGAAGTATCTCATCAAGTGGAAGAAATTATCCACTGAAGATTCCACATGGGAGGATGAGAATTTTATACAGAAGTATCCAGAACTACTCAAGTGTTGCGGACAACACATTTTTGAAGGAGAGGGGCATGCTAGGTCCCTATAATACTAGTGATTACCCCATTACTATGTAGTTGTATCCCTTATTAATATTGTTGAGCCCCTATTGTCCCCATATTTTTATTACTGTGCCCCATAGAATCCCTCTATCATTATTTTTGTGGCTTTATATTATTATTGTTAGGTTGGCTGGGTTATATTGTGACTCCATAGACTCCTATTTATAGAAAGGAGGTCTTGTCATTTGAATCATCCAAGAATTGTTCATTTTTCTAATGTAAAGGAGGTTGCCCCCTCGAAGAGGCTGAATTCTAAGGTGTTAATCTCTCTTTTCTATCTTTTTGTGAGTTGGTTTCATAACATTCCCCGCATTGGTTAACGACATGCATCAATGGTTAGTAATCCAATGACTTCTTTTCATGCTCAACATTGACAAATTTATTCACATTATTAGAATTGTACCATCAGGTGTTGTAACGATTGAAGACTATATCATTTTAACAGTTTACAACAGATCAATTTGTTATGGTAGCAATAATGATTCAAACCTTGTCATTAGCAAAGAGAACACCGAAGAAGATACAAATTCCTTTGTTTACATACTCCATGATCCAACAGCATCAACAATCACACTCTTCAACATCCACAACTCATGTACATTAAGGGTAAGTGAAGGCATGTGGTTTTCTAATTTTTAGTCATGCAATCCTTAAAATACTTAAAATTGTAACTTTGGAAAGTTCCTCACTTCCTTTTTCACATTGTCATATCTCTAGTTCGAGGGGGAATTCATGTTCATACCTCATATTCACATTTCGCGATATCTATCACATTCATATTCCATTATTACCTTTCATATGTCATATATATCCTTTATACACATGCCATCCTAGCCAACATACTTTTCCAAACAACTACTATTGCATTATGATTCAAAACGTTACATGTTTTGCAAATGGTGATCATAGAATGAACGATTGATTAAATGTTTTCAAAGTCTTTTGATGCAATACATAAATAGCAAAAGTATTCTTACACAAGAACCAATACTAATAAAAGTTGGTGCCACACAAGAACCAACCAAATTAATATGTTGCAATAAAATATTTTTCAAAAGGACACTTCGCAAAACGAACAAAGTTATCAAATGATTATGTGAAGATGAAAGAAGAATTAACATCAGCCAAAGTTCATATAAAAGGAAGACAATTGAAAAGGTCAAATCATGATTAAAGTAAATAAATACAATAGATTGCATGAGGACATGCAATAACTTACATTGGGGGGTATGTTGGGCTGCCATATTAGCATACACTTTCACTCCATTTTCACCTTTAACCTCATTTTGTCACCTCATTTCATCACATTATCATTATATTTTCATTACCATATGGGTTCATATTTTCATTTTCCAAAGTTATTTATTTTATGTATTTAAACTTAATTTATGATTAAAAGTTAGAAAAATAACATATATTTGCTTATACCTAAAGCTGGAATGAGTTTGGTGGCATGTGTAGGTGATTTGGAAGGTTACAAGACACTCTTATGTGGCCTCCAATACTCAAATTCGAATTATCTTGAAGATTTGAGAGAGATTTTGGAGATGGGTCAAGCATATCTCATGGAGTAAAATCATGGATAAAGGAATATGTGTCATATTGGTTGTAGTGATATGAAGGATTTGTGGATCTATGATGGATTAGTGGATCTCCATTAATGTGTTAGTTTCTTATGCTTTTGTATAAATAGGATTACCTCCTCCATTCCAAGGAGATGACTCTTGGAGCATGTATCCTAACTTCTGATGGAATAGAATAAAGTTTTATTTCTACAATTTTAGATATAAATTGTTTTAATGTAGTATATGAATTTATGGAATAGTTTGTCACTTTGTTCTTAAGAGAATTGAGCTCACTCTAAAAGGATCAAAGAAAAAAATTATTTCATCATAGATTTTATTTCATTATAGATTTATTTCATTATAGATTTTCATTTCATTTAATTACTTAGAAGTTTGAAGATTTTTCATTATTAGTGAAAATTTTAGTTTAAATCTTATTAGCATATGAAAGGACAAACAAGGGTCTAAGTTATGTTCTCTTCCATTTGATATAAGCAATAATTGAAATTCATTCTCTTTTTCTAGTTTCAAGTTATTTATGAATTCTTGATTTTTGATGCTTATGAATCAATTTTAGTTTCTAATCAACATGTGAGGAGACAACCAAGAGTCTAAGTTAGGCTCTTCTTCCATTTGGTCTCAACAATAATTAAAGTTCATTTCCTTTCCTTTATTTCAAGCTATTTTTGAGTTTATGCAATGGTAATGTTGTTAGAATAGAGTTATGACGAAGGAAAACTAGGACATCCTAAGTTAGGAGCCTCTTCTATTACTTTCTATACATCACATATTTATCCTCTTTAGCTTCTCATATTGAGGACAATAATGTGGGGAAGGATAGCCAAGACCTTTCCAATTGGGACCCTCTTCCTTTTCTTGTTGCATCTTGAACGAGAACCTTTTTAGTTTTAGAAGTTATTTGTAATATGCATTTACATTCTTTATTTCCATTATAAACAAACCTCCTACAACAGTCTCATCTGAGGTCCCATATATTTTGGTTTGCTTCTAAGTTTACAAAACCCCCTGGTTGACAAATTAAATGATAGGGATTTAACAGACAATTAAGTCACCCAATAGTAGGTATGGGACTATTTGGGTCATCTTGTTATGTTATGTGTTTGGGAGAAGAAGGTATGGTACTATCTACACTCGTGTGTTATGTTATGTATTTGGGACATGCAGATATGGGAGTACTTGAGCCTATGAAGGTGTGGGATACACCTATAATTCTATTTATTGAAGACTACTAGGATTGGTGGTTCTCATATTTGCGGGGTAGCGACTGGGAATTAATCATATATATATATATATATATATATAATATATAATATATATATAAATATATATATATATATATAATATATATATATATATATATATAATATATATATCCACTATTGGGTTCTTTCCCATTTTGGAAACTAATCCAATATGTTGAAGTCAAAGAGAAGAGAAGAGAAGAGAAGGAACTACGTTTTTTCTAGGTTTGGAAACCAATCCAATGTGTGTATGAGGTTGAAAAGAAGAGAAGACATTGGGTGCGTGTCAGGTTGAGTAATCAATCCAATGTTTGTATGGGATGAGAAAAGGCTATTGGATGGTTTTCAAGTTGGGAAACCAATCAAGTGTGTGTAAAGAAATAAGCAAAGAGAAATTTAAATATAAGTATCTATATTTCATTTGATTTCATGAATTTCACAAACTAGAAAACATGATTTGATATTATGATTAATGATGATTTTATTTATGAGCCAACCTAACTTGTTATGATAGGAACCAAAAGAAAATTACAAATGTAACCTAATGGATAAGATTTCAATGAGATATGATTTATGTTATTGGAATCTCATGGAGGTAGGTGTGCCATGATATAGGAAAACATTGAAATTGCCTGGATTGGGTCAATGGACTTGACTGTAAGAAAAATAGTAGCAAAATCAATATTTCCCACTGGTTTCCATGAAGCATGTCATGACCATTATGAATGTGTTGAGGGAAAAGCATGGATTGGTTTTAAGACCTTTCCGATGTGAGGAAACCTTTCCAAGGAGTGGATCTCGTAAGGGACTGAGAATTAGAGAATGAGATACTTGAACTTGGAAGGTGAGCGATTTCAAAGAAGGGGAGAATCAAATTTTCCAAGGGAGTGGGAAGCATAGAAGGGGATGTAAAAAAATAAATTTGGTTTTAAAGGGTCATGAGCATGGCTGATTGGAATTAGAAAACATTGGGGTTGTTTCAGGAAGCAATGGGTCGGAAACTATTAATTGAAGGAACAAAGAGCCAAAGGAAAAAAAACATTAGATGTTGGATGTAGGAAAAACTCTAGGAAGAAGGTGAGCTAGAAAGATGGATTAGTGAGGGAAAGGCACCAAGAAAAAGAAAAATATCCATAGAAAGTGGTTGGCCAAATGAATTTTTTTATGTTTATTTAGTTGTTGGGTGAGCAACTATATATGTGAATTATAATTGTAAATCAAGTTGTATTTATAAAGCTCAAAATAGTTGTATTTTTTAATTATGTTTAGGATTACAACAATGAGGATGGTGTTCCCCTACAGGGGAGGGGTTTATGGCAACTCATCTAGGAAAATTCCCCTACTATAAATATTGTAATAAGTTTGTAAATAAACTACAAAAGGATGAGATGGGATACAAATTTCAGATCTTGGGGAGAGAGATAGGTCAGGATTAGTAAAAAATATGACTAATTAAGTGGCAACCATGGTAGGCTTCTAAAATTGATCAAAAGGAAAATTCAAATAGTTAGCCAGTAGGAACAAGCACAATAAAGATGGCTTTTTGCAAAAAGTTACAATAAATAAGGAACAAGAAAATTAAAGAGGATGTGACCACACTGCTAAAGAGTCGCTTCATTACTAAAGGCGTGTACAGGTGAGATAGACATTGGTTATAAAAATAAACAACTAGAGATAAAAATTAATGAACAATGGGGAGACAAAGAGCCAGGTGGCATCATCTCATTGGTTTGGGAAATTATAGCTAGACATGGAGAAATAGACCGTGGATAGATCACATAGAGGAGAGAGGAAAATGAGGAGGAAGACTACACCCTGTTGCAGAGGATTCTACGCAAGGTCTAGTGTAGCACAAAAGCTAGGATCGAAGGGATAACATGAAGAATTGAAAAATACTCTTTGTTCTAGAGGAGAGGAGGCTTTTCTTTGAGGACATGATGACTACAAAGAATAGTGGATCCGAGGCACATAGAGAAATCTCTTTTACTCATGAGGGTTCTAGTCATTTAGTGAGGGAAGGTAGGTGGATGAGAACAAGGGAAACAATGTATTTTAAGACTCTAAGAGTAGTGTAGGTAAGCAGTTGAAGTGAACAACAACAAGAAAACTCCCTCAGATTATTGAGTACAGTGTTTTAGTGGCCTCTAGAATTTGGATTTTGAGTAGAGGCACTAGGTATCAAGTGATGGTTTTTAGGTGGAGATGGGTGAATCTATGGACACCTAGTCATATTAAGTGAGAATCCTTTGAGCACTATCCCTAAAGCTATAAAATATGGCTCATGGTTTACAACTACAACTAAACTTGGGTGAAAAGTGTCTATGATTGGGTGGAGAGTCATAGTCCCAATATTAGTTTCTAAATAATATAAGTGTTTCTTATGCCTTATGCACTAGTGGATGTTTTATAAATTTTTATGGTGTAGTTTAATGTCATTTTAACCTGATGAATATGTTATGGTGTTGGTTCAATGCTTGTGATAATGTCGAGGAATGTTTATTTTTGTTTAACTATGTAAACCTAACCTCTATGAAATTGAAGAGGAATGGTTAATTTCATATAAGTTGAGGTGTTCATGGTTATTTATGCTTCTCAAAACTAAAAAGTATATGTTGGCCATGGAGTTGATGAACTCATATTAATATTAGGGGATGCTATTTTTCTTGTATGAAAATGTGTTGTTGATTCTGTGTATTGTTCTCTATGGAATGGCTAAATTCTTGTACATTTTTTAATAGATAAGATACATAAATGTCCATCTTTGAGAGACATGTAATATATATTCTAGATTAAACTCATTAGTTCAATATGTGAGGTTATGGAAATGTATTGTTTTTCCTTTTATTCTCAGATTTGCAACATTGAGTTGTTCATGATCATAGCTGTGCGTGAGTAATTGGGAGCTGACTAAGAAACCTTACATTATCACAATTCATATTTTATGCATTGTGCATTGTTCCTATAAGTTAACGAGTAAGGGCACTAGATGTAGCCAATCTAGATGATGTTGCATAACATTGAAAAATAAAATAAAGTTTTGAAGATCGATAGTCGAAAGGTGAAGGATAGGTGTACACAACCTTAATAAAGTTTTAAGAAATGTTTCTAAGTATAAAAGATTGATAATTTTTGGGTAAACAAGTTGGGTGGGACTTGCTAGTCGGCAAGGTCAGGGGTCAAGTTAGTTAGTCTAAAAACCAATGTTCATATAGATTTGCACTCAATTTTGAATTGTGGTTGAGTTGGTAGGTCCAACCTCCATATTAGGGGTCAAGTTAGTTAGTGGGGTCAGGGTATTTAGCTAGGCTAGGAAAGTCGGGGCCTTGAAGTAAGTTGGAACCATCGTGTAGTCGGGATTGGGCCAATCGACTAGTTTGAGGTCAATCCTGGTGATTGAGTCGCTTCATTAGTATGCCATATGACGAGGGTAGATGAGGATCCTTCCTATCGAATAATGTTAGATTTTCCACCGTGGGCCACCTGGACTAGTAACGATCCATAAGCACAAAATACAATATAACAGAAGATGAGCTAGCTTCACATTACAAAGGGATTCAGTGGGGACCACCTCTAAATATATGGTATGTTGCATGTGTATCTGCTACATAACAAGCAGAATGATGTGGGAAAACCCTTTGGATGATAGGTAACTAAAATGGAGGGCCACATGAGGTCCACATGGCTAGTTTGGGTCATTCGAATGGGGTTGTTAGTCATGATAAGTTGAATTTGGGGCCACTCAACTGGTCTTGTTAGTCATGGTATGTTGACTAGTTTGGTCATTTGACTAGTCTTGTTAGTTGAGGTAAGTCAACTAGGATGAAATTGCGGGGTTGATTATTGATTGAATCTAATAAATATGAGTGGCCAAGGTTTGTCATTGAGCAAAGTAAACTAGGATGAGTCAGTAGGGTTGGTTGTCAAGAAACGTTGACCATACTGAGTTGGCACGGTTAGTGATTGAGTGAAGTCAACCAGGATGAATTGACCAAGTTGGTTGTCGAGCAAAGTCAGCCAAGATGAGTTCGAGAGGGTTTACAATCAAACCTTTGACAAGATAAAACTTTTGATTCTAAAGCTCAAGTGAGGTAAAATGTAATATCACCAAAAATAGATCAATCTGACTAACATAATGGTGTTGCATGTTTTAGCTATTCTAGAGACTAAAAAAGGTAAAAAATGTTATGCCCCATCTCCATAATAGAACATTGGAGGTTGGGTCAACATATTCATCAGAGAAAATTTCAACCTAAAAGTGCCCACGAAATTATCATGTCATAATATGTAAACCAATCAAAATATTTTAAATTTAGAAAGAGATATATGTAAATATTTTGGATCGAAAATAAGAAAATTACCATTTTAATTTTATCTTTTGCATATCTCCTTATAGGTTTACTCAAATTTCAAGTGTAGACATTCATTGGATGCATAATTAAATTCCACATGCAACGAATGTCTACACTTGAAAATTGAGTAAACCTACAGGGATATAAGCCAAAAGTACAATTAAAAAAGGTAGTTTTCTTCTTTTCCCTATAAAATTCATAACTCTTATTTTATTGTTTTAAATATTATTTTAATATTTTTTCCTTAGGATGGTACTTTTAGGCTGAAATTTCCTCTAATGAACTACCTCCTTATACCCTTAGTGTGGGCTATGGGTGGTAAGGGGGCGTGCTACAAAAATAAAACACATTGTACCAACAAGATGAGGTCTTGAAGAAGCTCACAAAGGTGACTGTGTCAAGCTTCTACGCTACAATTGTTTTCTAGTGAGATCATCTTTGAATCTTATCATTGTTCATCTAATAGGTCATAAATGTTGGCACAAAAAAACAAAAATCATATAAAGAAAAAATAAACTACAAATTCATTTATTCCCTTTAGCATCTCCCTATAAATAGTGCAAAAAATGTAAGGAAATTTAATTGCTAAATTTTATACATTAAATTATGAATGTAGAGTTCGTAAAATTTTTTTCCTACAGAAAATACAAGCAAATCAACCCAAAGTGATCACATCTTTATGGCCAAACTAGAAAAGCCTAAGCCTAAGGGTGTCGAGGAGAATTGACCTTGTGACCTCCCAATCAGTGAGGTACTTGGCAATGGGAACTTGGCCAATTGAGTTGACCCTCGGGGCTACAGAGTCCGTAGAGTTATGAGATGTAAGAAAAAAATATATATGATTAAATCCTATTTTAACTAAGAAACACTGGAAACTAAGAATGATTTTTCATAGATATAACTTATATAAGCTTATGGTAGCTAATTATGGGAATTCCTACAATTTCTAACGCGAAAATGTTATTTTGGCACCAATTAATCTATGGATTGATTTACACTTACGAATTAAAATAAAATAACATCTAACTAAACAAATAAAACATAAAGTTTCAGAATTACATTAGATTAGAGTTCAATGAAATATTATTGGGCACATATCACAATATTTCACTCATTTGGTGTTCATGTGATAATGTTGAATTGTAGACTTAAATCTAGATCTTTAATCATTAGTGTCTCGGTTCTCTATAAGATTATTAAAATACTAAAGAAAATCATGACTAAATAAAACAACGATTCAAAAAAAATAAATGAAATCTATCTATCAAGCAATAATTAAATTTGTAAATGTAAAAACTAGATGTATCTAAAATTAATATAACTATTCAGTGCATACCTAATTGAGGGGGGCCTCTTGGTTAGGGATGCACTGCAATAAGAATAGAACACTTGGCTCATGAAATTCCATGACCAAATCTTCATGTTAAAATAAAATCATTTAAATGGATAATTACATAATATCGGTCAAAATTATTTTCTCGAATACTATCCTCCCCCCCTTCCTTTTTATCTATCCATGTATTTATATAGAGGGGTAATGTGGTGGATTTAAACCAATTCCCCCAAAATAAAAACTATAAAATATGAATATCTTACAAGATATTTTCTTTTCATTTTTGGTGAATATTGGTTGAGGTGATAACTCAATACCCGATTACAAATCATTTAGAAATAAGTTGATTTGATGTCCTTGTTGACTAGGTGCTCCATTTGGGATGTAGTTTGAAAAATACATTCTTTGAAGAAAGACCCATATCTCCAAAATCATAGATTTTCTAGGAAATATGCTCACAATTAACCTAAAGAAACACATTTTTCATTAGACCCATGATTTTGAATTCCAATTTTGGCGTCATTTATTTAGAAATTAAATTTGATGTTGAATCTCCAAATTTGGCGGCATTGATTTAGAAATTAAATTTGAAGATAATTACTTATTTCCAACCGGCACGATTTGAATTAGATTCCTTTTATGAGCTAGAGGCTTGTGGGATCGACCTAGAAACATTCTAAACAATACAGATCCATACTGAGGAGGTCAACAACAAAAAACCGTGATAGATTTCCCTCTAGAGATGCATTGATATACAAATGATGGAGGTCTCTATTGAAAATCACCCTTGGACTATAGGATTTTTTTTTTTTCTAAATCATCCAAGCATAATCCATCTTAATTCATTAAAAATAAAGGAAATAAATGATTATAACCACTTTGAGATGTGTAAGGCTATTTTGGTATATTCATGGAGAAATGTGGTTAAAATTGGTGATGAATGGTGAGAAAACAAATGCTTTGAACAATGAAAAAATGACAAATTGGAAACCCAACATCTTCAATTGATTTTTATCAAACACAAGAGTATTGGTAATATTATTTTTTTAAAAATTATTTATTAAAAAGTTATAAGGATCCATACTTGTGTTTTAGTATGTATTGAATTTTGTGAATTGTTTCCTAGTAGTAAAATATTATTCTATTTATGTCTGAATTTTATATAAAATTACTCCTATGTATCTAAGGATACATAAATATAACTATAGTTAGGTTAATATATATAATATATATATATACTATATATATATATATATATATATATATATAATATATATATATATATATATATTAGATATATTTTTACTTGGATTGATATTATATTGTATTCAAAAAGTCATATTCCAGTGTCAACCGAACCCACATACTTGCGGATATCACCATACCAAATAAGAGTGTATGACTAGAATTTAATCGGGTGATACTCCCTCATTAGCATTGTTTTCAGTCATTAATAAATTTGTGGTGTTAATTTTTTATGAGGACATTATTGTAAAGTTTATAAACATTAAGGGTTGTTTAAATGATATTAACTATAATACTGCAGTCAAGGAAAGCCATCTCCTATCCCCTATCCCTTTTAGAATATATACTAAGTTATAGGGTTGCTTAAAAAAGGAAAGGTGTTTCATCATATTTTCATTATAATAGTAATCATATTTCTTCTTTATACTAACAAATAATACATTTATGGAATAATGTCCATATGATCTTGATAAACAACTAAGAATCATTAAGGGTTTATGACCTAGTATGGGTATGATTCTTAATATTCACATGACAATGGTTATGATAATAAAATAAAAAAGGATTACTTGCTATAACTTCATGTTTGACAAAAATAGCTTTGAGGAAATGACTTCATAAAAATATCTCATAATTGATATACATCACAAGCTTAGCTAGAACTATAACATTACAAAAAATATATATGGTAAGTGGAAGACTTATTTTGGCTATGAAAACAATTGTGGATCAACAAAATTTTGGCTATGGGATTCAAGAACTCCTCTTTAAGACTCTCATCTCTCTTTTTATCTTATATTGTTATGATTTGTGGGGTTCAAACATCTCTAGAGAATCATGGAGAAAGATCAAGAAAATCTAGAAACATTTTATTGCTTATAATCTTAAAAAGAAATAATATCTTTCTCATAGAAGTGAGCCTTCCTCCCTTGAGGGAATAGCTATGATCAGGTGCCTACCTAATGTATAAGAAAAAAAATAAAGAATATGGAAGACAATAGGATTTATAAGATTGCCTCAAAATAAAACGAAAACCACCTATGACTCAGGCATTGTTGGCATAAAAATTTCAAGTCTTGGTTAAATCATTATGAATTAAGGAAGTTGTCATATTGAATAATATACATAATACTACTCTGAAAGGTCAAAACTATATATATTTTCTAATAGCATAAAGAAGAAAATAAGAATTACTAAAGTAAGAATGATTTCTCATGAGCTCCGGGATAATGAAAGATAGGACATTGGACCATTACTAAAATGTCTTTAGGCAAAAGAATTTATTATCTTTGTGACACTAAGAGGATTGAATATTCAAATTATCTTTTGTACACTCGCATTTATATTTCAAATTTAGAATATTTGTTACAGGAGTATTAATCTTCCTAGGTTTTAATTCATTAAATCTATGGTTCTTTAGAAATACTTCTCTTGAAGCTTTCATCCAAAAAAAAAAAAAATTCTAAAGAAAACCAAGTATTTCTTTTCCTTTTCCTCTTAAGCTTCAATGGAGCAGTATTGGTCTTTTTGGACAATAAAAACTTTCATCATCATCTATAACAATGTTACATTTATGTATATGATTATTTTTTAAATATCTGAATAAACCAAAATTATTTTCCTCTATATATGGTAAGTTTGTCTTATATTTATCTTCTTCACAGAAACATATAATTTTTTTAAATAAAAAACCTTTACAATTCTTCTTATATATAGAAATTTTCTTTAAGAATTTAAAATATCTTGAACAAAATATATAATATGTTAAATGCAAGTGTAAGTTATGCACTATAAAAACCTCAAAGTATTATTTTCAAATTTTCCCCATAACGTATTAAAATAAAATATGCATCAGTTGAATTTTAAAAGATTCCTCTTGGTTATGCGGTTAAATTAAAATTATTGGTCTTATTTGGATTAATATACATGACTAAGGCGAGATGTTATTTGAAAGATATTAACCCCATTGTCGTAAAGTCAATAGTGAATGAAAGTAAGGGACACTGAATTTCTTATGGATAATATCTAGAAAAATACCACTATTTGAACCTAGAGGAAGACCTAAAAGTATCTTTCATTGGATAAGGACTCGTCTTCCTATAATGTAAGGAAACATATGACTATCTCATCATCAAGCAACATTTGGTGGGAATGAAAGATTGCTCCCTTTATGCGCCACTAGTGGGTTATTTCAAGCGACATGGTTGCATGAATAATAATAATGACTCATCCCATATTTTTAGATAAAAATTAATGATGGTTGTTCACACTCTTAATTGGTCATGAGCTATGATATGCTTTTATACCTTTAGGAAAAAATATAAAACCTTTGAATCATAATTTAAGAAAAATGTTATGTTTCATGTATGTTTTTATAGTAAAAATCCTACAATATTTAGGGTTATAGGCCAAGCCTCCATTGATACTATCTTAGGACATGGACATGAAGTTACATTATAGTGTTGTTATAGACATTTTTGGGCACTCCAACCCCAATCATAAATGTCCATAAACTAAGGGCTCTTAAGTCCCTAAAAGGGTTGCTTCACTGCCTAAAGGAACAAGGTCAACTGATTACATCATCTCCCAGAAGTTCTCCACTGAAAACTGCTCACAAATGGTCAAAATTGGACCATACTGAAAGCTCCATGCAGGGGGTGCGATGCATATCACCTTCCCAATGTACAGGGTGTGATGCATACTGATTTTCTCCTCTGTAGGGTGCGATGGTCGGGAATGGACAAATGACAGGGACAAAAATGCAAGGTGGAAGATCATTGAATCTTCCAGAAGCTTCCCCTCTGACACTTGTCACTCCATTTTCGACCAGAGATGAGTAAGATATCATCATTCTCCAAGTGGAAGCAGGAACTATCAGAGAGAAGACACTAATCAAGATCCCAAAAGATGACTCACCTCTCTGTAATCATCTATATATGGATCCCTCATCACAGAGATCGAGAGGCTGGAATTTTGTAATCTATAGAGAAGTGCTGTCAGTATTCGTGTGTACATTCACAGTATTAGGTGATTTTGCTTTCCTTGAGGTGAAAGAAGGGCTTCTTAGCTGGAGGATGATGTTGGGTCAGAGCTTCTCATGGTTGTAATCCTCTTGCTACTTTTATCTGAATAAAGCTATTCTTGTACCTTCCATATCCTGTTGTACTTGTTTATATATGCTTGTATATGGTTAATGTACATTTGATCCTACATTATTGTGAATTTAGATCCTTGTTTCTTGCATAGTAGTATGTTGTTGTGATTCTACAGGTCCCTTTTGAAGCTGAGCAGACAAAGAGTAAGCAACAAAACTCTATCAAGAAGGAGAGGGAATCGAGCGCAAGACTCAGGTTGGCCCTCTTGGTTCTCCTCTCATCTATTTTCATAAAAGGAATCAATAGTAGACTTTGATTGTTTGTTTCTAAGATAGCCACACATCTTAGTGGGAATAGCAGCATCCGTATGGACACTATTCCCGTATAAAAAAATGGCTACTCCATTGGGGACCGACTAGATTACTTATTAGCCTATCTATCCTTGTTTCTTTTATAAACATACAGACGGAGCCTGAAGTCAAGCCAGCTAGCCTTCAAACTGCATTTGTCATGCAAATGCAAAGTAGATCAATGCTGCTTCAGTCAATCTCTAGGCTTTTTTTTATAAATTAAACAGTAGATCTACAAGCAATCTAATTGCCCTAAGTAGTGGCTTGAGTAACCTCTTAAATCACCCCTGTGTTTTTACATACATTGATCTGTACTTATTCAGCTTAAACACCTGAACTAAACTACAAACTGTGAGTGAAGTCTCATTCAGAGTCTCACATTGTAACCATCTTACCCTGCCTTCAAGGCAGCTTGTATGCATCGCACTTCCTGAATGGAGTAACTACGTTGCATACTGAGTTCACTGTGTAACAGGTGCGATGGTCAGGGAGGACTGATTTTAGCCTCCGACGGTGGATTTTTCTCACTGTTTTCAGTCTTATTCAAGAGTTTTTGTTGTCTGTAATCAGTTTGCTTCTGTGAATAATCCCTTCTCTTGCATTATTCCGCCTCCTTTGTGCAAAGAACGATAAACGTTTTTATGTATTGTGCGTCGTTTTAGTTCTCTTTTGCAAAAAATAACATAGTCAAATTATCGTCTCTAGATCTGAAAGTGTCGTAGCTATCATTTTTAGTTTTAGAAAGTAATCACATGTTTTAGATAGTTGTTTATACGGTTATCATTGCATAATATTTGATTTACTAGTTTTAAAGTATCAAAAAGCAATTTCCATTTCAAAATCGCAAAGTGTCTCTCTTGTTTTCATTTCGTTTTGAAAAAGAGTTTTGTTGAGTACAGTCGCTTTAAAAGTATTTCAGTTTTGCACATAGTTTTCTTAGTGTCATTTACACATTAAGGGAACTGAAAACCAATACATGCATGTGCATTTGCATCTTGAATGCTTGGCTTGACTTAGGACTGTGCATATTAGCGTGTGCTCTGTGCTCTGTGAAGAAAAGATGCTTGACTTTATTCCCCTAGTAGCTAGGATTTTCATTACTGAAAGAAGATAAAACATCTATTTATCATCTTAGACTGCATTTAGGAATTATACATACATCACGTGGTGAACCTGAAAGGAAAACTGCTAAGCAAGATCAACTTAAAATAAATCTCAATGAATTTAACAATGCTTTGGAACTTAACGCAACATCTAGAGGTCTAGGCTAGAGACATATTCCGGTGTCGTAAAGCCTGGCAATTGTTGCTTTCAGTGCTGGTTGGGTGATTCCTCCACTCTGAGACGATAAGTGCCAGTACGGACTTGTGCTCCCACGTACCATCGCGTATATATTGGGAGACCACTATAGGCTGCATCCTTTATCC
>APFE031130364.1:256701-293267 GCA_000404065.3 Pinus taeda
GTGGTGAACCTGAAAGGAAAACTGCTAAGCAAGATCAACTTAAAATAAATCTCAATGAATCTAACAACGCTTTGGAACTTAACGCAACATCTAGAGGTCTAGGCTAGAGACGTATTCTAGTCTCATAAAGCCTGGTAACTATTGCTTTCAGTGCTATTTGGGTGATTCCTCCACTCTGAGATGATAAGTGCTAGTACAGACTTGTGCTCCCATGTACTGTCACGTATATATTGGGAGACCACTATAGGCTACATCCTTTATCCTTAGGAAGTCATGTCTACCTCCCTATCAATCGTAATGCACCGAACACGGCATTTGGGAAGACTGACTGCCGTACCGTAAAAAGTATTCTGCAGTTTTACGATTGGTTTGGTAATCCTCTCTGCCTAGATCTCCAGAGAAGTCCATTTTGCTCCTTTTCAGACTCCTTACTGGAAAAGGTCCTCTGAGTGCTTGTCACTTCAAGCTCAATAAAAATTGAAGGCGACTAGAGTCATCTTTTGTTTTCTCTCGACTATTTAAAATTGAAAAAACAAGTTGTGTCCAAGCGTCTAAAAATTATTTTAAATCGAAATAACGTCACGAATTCCCCCGTTGATCTTTAGTTTGAGAAAATGGAGTCTACCAACCAAGGATTTCCGCGTGAAGGAAATCCTAGTCCCTTCCTATCTTGGGGAGATGTTGGTCCACCCCATATGGCCACTTTGTCACTTCCAGGATTGACAATTGGCTTGCCAGTTTGGCTCTTCTCTACCTCTGTCGTTCAGAATCCCACAATTCCTGAATAGTCTAGTCAACAACTAGACGACAGTAGAGTTACTTCCCAACTTTATACTTCATCTGATTCTCCTTCTCCTCCTTCCTCTTCGCTTGACAAAGCCAATAAAGTTAAAAGTCAAGTAACTGAGAATAATAAGAAGCAGAAAGAGAAAAAGGAAAAGAAGAAAAATGAACCAAAATCGAAAAGGAACAACCAAGTATCATCCAGTGAAAATCCACACACCGCACAGTCAAAACCTAAATCTCCTTGCATCATTTGCAATGAAGACCACTATCACTGAGATTGTACCTGCATCCATCTTATCTTAAGGGACTGGTCTCCTCGTTTGCACCACCTGGTAGCATCAACCTCTGGCGACCATGTTGAATGATCATCGTCGACTAGTGAAAGTGAAGCACATGGACAAAGAAGGAATCCTAGAATTCCTTGTAAGTTGTGTGAAGGCGATCACGCCTTCCACTGTTGTCCCTTCCTTGACGAGGCTAAAAGAGTTTTAGATAATCGTTCAGTTTCACCGTTACGACTTCCTCCTGGATATCAAAAACTCTTGCCGAGTCCTCCACCGGTTGAAAATATGGCTGGCCCATCCTTGTGGTCAGCCGAAGCACCTATCATTGAAAATGAACCTTCAGAATGCATACCAGACGAAAGTCAAAGGGTCGATACGGCAGTTGACCCGGTATTGCCTTCATAGTGTTCATCTTCGAATGATATCGTCACTGAAGAGAAAGAGAACGACACCGTTCAAATGCTTTTCATCAACACCGACTTCAATGAGCTTGGGGGCAGTCCCCCTGTTCCTTTACCGCAGAAAGGAAGTTAATTAGAATCCTACCCGGCCGTATATTTGGTCACACCACCAAGCAACCTAGTGGTTTCCTTCGACTGGAATCTACTAGGCAAACCCCGTTTACCAGCCAGTGTACCATTCAGAATTATTGTACAAGCTTACAGAATGGTCATGGTTGGTACCATCATTGATGAAGGGGATTATGTGAGTATCCTTTCCTCAACTGCTTGGAAAGCGCTTGGTTCGTCACCGCTTTTGCCTGAAATGAGAAATCTAACAGGCTTTGACAAGGGAACCAGTCGACCTTTAGGGATCATTCCAAATGTACCCATTACTTTGAGAAGGAAAATTATTCACATGAACGTTATGGTAGTTCAAGGACCTTTAGATTACAATCTACTCTTTGGACGTGACTATATTTATTGCATGGGAGCCGTCGTCTCCTCACTCTTTAGAGTAATGTGTTTTTCGCACAAAGGCAGAATGGTCAAGCTCGTAGACCAAATGTCATTCCCTGGTTCACACATCGAAAATAGTCAAATGCCACCCCTGTATGGTCTTTTCACGCAAGAAATGTCTCATCGGTCGCCAGTTTGTCCACCTGATGAGCGCGAGTGATTCAGGAAGATGTGATTGAAACCCAGGGGGCATGCACCTTGGTCTGCTTCGGTAGGAAAACTCTGGGTATAGGGTAGGTTTTGGCGAGGGATATATGACTAGTCTGGCGAACCCGTCTCACAGGAAAATGGGAATAGATTAGGATAAGATACCTCCATTAGAAGGTAGGCCTTTCCCGATAGAACAAATGTTTTGTCTGCAAATTGAGGGGTAACCTGGAAACTCTACATCGCTATACCTGGAGGCATGCAAACCTTTCCGCATGCAAGTGAAGAGCGGCTATTTATTTTTAAAATTTGTAGAACCTCTAACCCATTAAACCCGTAAGGCTAGTCGTTTCCTAGCTTGCATAAATAAAGGATCCGTGGCAAAGCTTTAGAGATGTAATCCACTTCAAAATAGCATCTCGAATGAGACATTTTCATCATACGATTGGCGAGCAATGTTGTCGCAAAGTTCAAGCTCGTTAAAAAATAAACTCTCCACGAGCAGTTTTAGTGCATAGTTCATGCTCGTTAAAAAATAAACATAAGTCATGAGCAAGTGTTCCTCCCCACGTTTAAGCTCATTAAAAAATGAATGGGTAAATAACCATTGTGAATGCCTTATCACTATCTTTCAAGCCTTGGTCGTGTTCTAGCCATCACCTCCACTCTGTTTTTTAGCCGATCATTCACCCCCACATGATTGTTTACCCCTTCGAGGAACGTCTAGGAAGAGTGATTCTGCTAGCCATCCTTGTAACTCTTCCGTGATTGGAAAATTCCAGACCTTACCTGGAATCAGCTATTACTCGAAACCATCACTCTTTCCTCGAAAACGAGTCTTCTTTAAGCTCTTTTCACCTTACTCGTAAAATATGAAAAGATTGCCGAGCAATTGGCCTCTCTGACTTGTTAAAAGACATCGGAAGTGCTACCCCTCCTCTATATTTTAATATTTTTGGACCTGAGGGATTATTACACAAAAAGATAGAGCGCTTGTCTTGTTTGGCTCGTTAAAACTATCGAAAATTCATCCCTTTTGTATTATTTTACGCTTTTTCAGACTTAAGGGATTATACAACGAAAAATAATCTTCAGAGTCTTCTTTTTGTTTCTTTCAGACTCTCTAAAATTGAAAGAGGCTGAGTTATCTTTTTCGTTAAACTCGTTAAACTAAATAGCGACAAACTCATCCAACAGGACGAGAACGAGTTTCACTGTCGCTAGGCTCGCTAAAATATAGCGACAGGTTTGCCTGAAGGGTAGATTATAGAACAAGAATATGTTATCCTCCTCAAGCTTGACAAAAATAAAGAGGTACTGGTCAGAAATGACTGGGGAAAATTGGGAAGAAAACAAGAAGAAACTTTATCGGTAGTAAGTTTCTCTTAAACATGACACTTTCCTTTCGTATCCATGCCGGGTTGGGTTGTTCCATTCATTGGTCCTCACCATTGGTCCGTCACACCATCCATCTCTGGGGTTAACGCTACCAATCCATCGTCAGTGCCGCTGATATGTTTAAGAGAAGTCATTCAGACAATTCACCTGAGTCTCACCCAATGCAATTCATTCATGCTTCATTCCTTCATGACTGCCACCCTGAACCCCCATATCGTCAGTTTGTTTTCACCTCCAAAATCATTTGCTTCGTTCCCTGTCATTGATGTGGGATTCATTAAAGCCCTCCTACGACGGGTCGCTTCTTGTCGACATCATCTCATTATCCAAGAAGTTGACTTAGGAACAACCCTTTCAATACTTTGAAACTTGCATGCTTCAATGGCAAGTTTCTCACTTTCGGCGGCAGGTTTACATCAATGACCTTCGACCGAGAGATTTTGCATGGTGTTCAACACCAAGTTCCTTTTTCACACCACATAGATTGTACTGTAGTACCTTGAGGGTCATTTTCATTATTGGTGATTCCTCTCGTGCCTGTTAACAACTTGCATCATTGGATGGTAATCAGGCGATGTCTTTCCATGTTCGACTCCAAAACATTTTTCACATGGATCGACTTGTACTCTGAGTGAAGATTGGCCGAGTATGAAGACCCCGGATCTAGTTCCATCCATCCGAGCTGTGATATATTCAAGAATATAAAAGCATCCAGTGTACATCATTGCCAAACAGATGATCATCAAAACCAAAGGATGATGTGTCCATATCATCAGTCTGTCACATAGACGATCGTCTGTCCTATGTACATGAAAATGAATTTATAAAGTTGAGCATGGGAATGCCCGCCTAAGCTAGATCATGAAAAAATGTTGTCACATAATTTATTGTATTGTATCTTATTATAGGTCACCTCCTAGGTCAGAAAAATTTCAGATCCTCATAGTAAAGCATTTCACCCGACATCAAAAACGATTAACGGCCTCATGCTTTAGGGGGCAACTGTTATAGACATTTTTGGGCACTTCAACCCCAATCAAAAATGTCCATAAACTAAGGGATCTTAAGTCCCTAAAAGGGTTGCTTCACTACCTAAAGGAACAAGGTCAACTGATTACATCATCTCCCAGAAGTTCTCCACTGAAAACTGCTCACAAATGGTCAAAACTAGACCATACTAAAAGCTCCATGTAGGGGGTAAGATGCATATCACCTTCCCAATGTACAGGGTACGATGCATACTATTTTTCTCCTCTGTAGGGTGCGATGGTATGGAATGGACAAATGGCAAGGACCAAAATGCGAGGTGGAAGATCATGGTATCTTCCATAAGCTGCCCCTCTGACACTTGCCACTCCATTTTCGACCAGGGATGAGTAAGAGATCTTCATTCTCCAAGTGGAAGAAGGAACTATGAAAGAGAAGACACTAATCAAGATCCCAAAAGATGACTCACCTCTCTGTAATCATCTATATATGGATTCCTCATCATAGAGATCCAGAGGCTGGAATTTTGTAATCTATAGAGAAGTGTTGTCAGTATTCGTGTGTACATTCATAGTGTTGGGTGATTTTGCTTTGCTTGATGTGAAAGAAGGGCTTCTTAGCTGGAGGATGATGCTGGGTTAGAGCTGCTCATGGTTGTAATACTCTTGCTACTTTTATCTGAATAAAGCTATTCTTGTTTCCTTCCATATCCTGTTGTACTTGTTTATATATGCTTGTATATGGTTAATGTACATCTGATCCTACATTATTTGTGAATTTAGATCCTTGTTTCTTGCATAGTAGTATGTTGCTGTGATTCTACAGGTCCCTTTTAAAGCTGAGCAGACAAAGAGCAAGCAGTAAAACTCTATCAAGAAGGAGAGGGAATTGAGCGCAAGACTCAAGTTGGCCCTCTTGGTTCTCCTCTCATATATTTTCATAAAAGGAATCAATAGTAGACTTTGATTGTTTGTTTCTAAGATAGCCACACATCTTAGTGGGAATAGCAGCATCCGTGTGGACACTATTCCCGTATAACAAGGAGACAAAAGGCATTCCACAATTTGTACATAAATAAACCATGTTGATTGTGATTGATAGTAGATTTGTGTTGTTTCTTTTTAGAGTTAGTAAGTAGTGGCAATTCTCTATTTTTAGGACTAGAAGTTATTATATGGGTGCAAGATGAGCTACACCATGTGAAAATGAGGAACACTATGTACTAGAGGGAGTTTCACATAGAATTAGTGTTAGGATAGAAAATGCTAGTGTTTGGGGCGTCCTAATAAATTAAACTCTATGTGTATAGGTAAGGTGACAGTGAGACATTGTTAGATAGGGAAGGCTACTTTAATTTGTGGCAAAAAATTCATTAGAAGTACTCTAATCATGAAACCAACCCAGGATCACAATGATGGCAGATAATGTGAAGTGAACCACATACGAAGGTAGAAGAATGATCACACCTAGCTTAGCAATATTTGTTGAAGGGAAAGAAAGTGATTGATAACATCCTAAATCAGATTTCTAGAAATAAGAAAGAGCATAGAAACCATCCCTTCAACTATTTTTGCATCAGGGTGATATGATTGCAAGAAGTTAACATTGAGGTGGACTAAATCGAGTCAGTAGGAATTGATGATATCCAAATAAGTGGTACATGTAGGCTATCCTGTCGAGTTGATCTGATTAAGATCTCACACAAGTCCAACACGGAAGTGAAACAATCTAGATCTGTAGATAGTGATAGCGAAGTCAATCTAGTGGTCGTCCACAAGAAGAGGTAATTGGTACGATAGTTATAAAATACCACCTAGGGGAACTAGGGTAGTAGAAAATCGATAGAAGTAATATCAGAGTATGCAGGAGTCTTGAGGAGTATAGAAGTCAGTGATTGGGAGAAGAAGGGTAGATAAATGATGGTGCAAGGGATAGATGGAGTTACACTAGTAGAAGAGAGGAAAGATAGAGGGTTAGAATCCATTGAGGAGTTACAATGAATAAGATCCTATGTTTCTTGATGATACAATACCATGCATCAATTGAAGAAGAGACAACATTAGGAGAAGCAAAGATGGAAGGGAGGAGATAGAAAAATTCATTTAAAGGGAGGCCCCCTTCTGGCAGCTCAGAAGGAATGTTTACACTCCAGATTATAGTTGCACCAATTAAGTTAACCTAGCATAGATTATGGGAGGGCTCTGGGAATATATCAACCAAACCTATGTCGGGGCAGTCCCTATAAGGGGGGTTGCAACAATATAATCAGGATCCCTTCTCATACATACATGGGTGGCATGAGAAGTCTAAAGAAGAACCTTTTCCTTTCTTGTTAGACAAACAATGAAATAAATAGAGACTGCCTTAAGGGTGTGTAAGTGGTCTTCTAACTATGGATGGGTTTCTCGATACACTAACCCTCTAAGTATTAATTGGATACATATAAAGTTGAAGTATTGCTAATATATTGGAAAGAATACAAAGGAAATGAGAAGGTAGAGCATCAAAAAGAAGGAAAAGATCAAAGACAAACATAGAAATTTGTCTTGGAGCAACATTGGTAGCTCAAGCTCTTTGTTTGTTGGGAGACACTGCAGGAAGAATGATGTGGCACTCCCCTTTTATCCTGGATCAGAGTTCCAGGATAACCAGGCCCTCTGATCACCTTTGCAAACTGCTATATCAGAAGAAGAAGGACAACCTTAAATGAAAATTATTGTTCCAAACCCATGGAGATAGGAGAAATTCTAAGTGGCTTGGGACGATCCATAAATATTTGTTTGGGGATTGTTGGAGGATATATCTTTTTTTAGTATTAGTGTAGGGGAACATGTAGAAGAGAGTGGTATATAAGAGGAGTGTCCAATGTGTAGTAGGAAGGCTAACACATGAATGGGAGATGCGATGCAAGAAAGCACCGCGCGAGGAAGACTACAACATCAAGGAGGCAAGGACACATGTGAGTAAATTTGGTAGTTATGATTTTGGGATGATTGAAAAAAGAGAGTAAGTTCACCATGGTAGAAGAATTTTGAGATATTTGCAGAGGGAAAGAAATCAGAGGATTGGCAATGAGATGGTAGTAGATATTTTCAGTGGGCATTACTGGGTGGTTAAACGACATCAGACAAATGGAGAAAAGTGGTCAAAGAATATCTAAAATAGTTAGCCAACATGAAGAAAAACTAGAAGGGAGGAGAAGCAGCCCAAGGAGGACCAAGAAGATGCATAAGACAATTAAGAGGACTCATCCAACACAGTTTTAGGGTTGGCCAGATGAGAATGACAATTTGTTGAGACTGTGTCTTTTGTTATAATCATAAAAAATATAGATGTTTTGTGTGTCTGTAGCTACTATGTTGCGTATATGTTGATGAAATACCCTGTAGTAGAGTCATTAGTGTTTTTACATTATAATGGTTGATGTACTGTGCTACTAGTGAATATAGTAAGGTAACGAGTCGAGTTTAAGTAATTTCTATTGCAGTGTGTTGCACATGTTTTTCTTATTTTGAAGTAATGAATGTTGGCATTATGGTACATGTGTTGTCCTTGATGGAAACCCACATACATGTCAGTTCATAAATGATAAAGGAAAACTCACATTGTAATAGGTCTATTAAGAGGTAACCGAGTAATGGTACAAAAGAACAGATTGATGGGACAAAGGATTATAGATCAAAATCAAGAAATTCAGGAACGAGAATGTTTGATGTTGTATACGATATTTAACCTAGTCCAATTAGTGTATACACGCGGGTACACAAAATAAAAGGAGTGTACATTTATGCACGCGGTTTCCCAGAAGGAAAAGCGTGTATGGGATGGAAAACTAAGATTAAAGAATACCAAGGGTCCATACCATGGTATTAGCCCACAATATTGAGTGGAATAATGGTTACTTGATCCTATCTAAGAATACCATATGTTCTAAGTGTTGTTTTGGTGCATGGTATTGAAAAAGGCTCTAAGTATATAAGGAGGAGAAGATCAAAGGGTTAAGTGTGCAAGTGAAAGGGTTCTTCATGAATAGTTCTATTTGAAGTATATTTTTTGCTATAAGGGTTATGGTTATGATACAGATCTGAAACATCTTGTGCACCCTTGGATATAATGTTGGATAAGGATCATGAGACCTGAAATGACTTATCATTGTATGATCTAATAATGGATAGGCTATATCTAAGTTCTAATGCATGTTTTATCATTTAAATGCTATGATCTGGGTATATTTGAAGTCTTGAAAAGTTGCGAAGTTATAAGTCATTATTTGCAGATCTATACACAGGTTCACCTTTGTGAAGGCGCATATACATGTGGGTTCGACACTTCCAAGTAGCATATACAGAGGAAGGGATTTTTGTTTAGAAATGACTAATCTATTTGATCAGTGCTGTTGTTTTACTGTTGTTTGTCAATGAAGTATTCATTAGATATTAAATAAAACTGATTGTATAAGGAGATTGAGTCTGAATGACTGATTGATTGAGTAAGAAGGGTGATCTTTGCTGCTATCTGTTTAGAACTTTATACTATGACAACAGATCTTCAAAATGTCTTTGGGTAGTATAGTTTTTTGGTTCAGAAGTTTTACGATTTAGTATCTTTAGAGTTATATGCAGGTTGGGTTACAGAAAGTAGCATATACATGAAGATTTTCCTAATTGAAGTAGCATATACATTCTGACATATGATTTTTGAGGTTGCAGTTGGTTTTGGTTGTTGATGCAGTGTTCTACGCTTAACTCTGTATTTTGGTGAGAATGATCTAACTATTCAGATTGATTGATTATGTTTTGCTTTAGAGTTGATGGGTTTCAATGATTAGTTGATGTAGTTGTATTTGATGGTTGTATTATAGTTGTGGTGATTGATTTTGAGCTTCAATGTTACTGATGGATCTAGTCTGAAAATTTGATGAAACTTGGCCTACATATTGTGTTGATGTGTACTAGGAGTATCTAGTGTGAAAATTTACGAAACGTGGTCCCTGGAAGAAGAGTGAAGGTGGTAGCCTTCTGTAGGCTGGTGCCTATGTACTGGTACAAGTTTACACCAGTACAAGAGCTAGGGGGTTGTAGCTCCTTTCCAGGAGTAGCTAGAGAACGAGTAAAGGTTGTAGCCTTTTGTAGGCTGATGCCTATGTATTGGTAAACATATCAGCCAGTACAAGAGCTAGGGGGTTGGAGCTCCCTTCCAGTAGAAGCTGGAAAATGAGTGAAGGTTGTAGCCTTCAGCAGGTAGATGCCTGCATATTGGAAAATGTATGCACCAATACAAAACTTGTAAACACTTTTATAATAAAAATATTGAAGACTGAGACGGCAACAAAGGTGGTTTTAAACCACGTTAGGTTTCCATTGAAAAATCCTAGTGTTCATGTGTGATTCTTATGTGTGTTGATTTATTATATTATTACTGCATCTGTTTACTTCTTAGTAAATGCATCACACTTTGATTTAAGTTCAACAGACAATGAATTAGCTGTTTTGAAAGTTTATTATCTATACGTTGGTTTCATTCATTATAGTTGTAGGCATATGCTATTTGGTTTTTGTAAAATCATGTATACATTTTGAAAAGGAAGAATTATTATTACGAAAGTTTAAATATTGATTCATCCCCACCCCCCCTCAATATTTTTCCCAACAATTGGTATCAAAGTAGGTCCTCCAGAAGAATCTTGATCGCTTGAAAGAAGATCTCTCAAGATGGGCAATAATGAAGGAATGGGATCTATCAAAACACCAATTTTCAATGGAAATAACTTAGCATATTGGAAGATAAGAACCATAGCCTATCTTTAGTCACTTGGAGCTGATGTTTGGATAATTTTAGAAGGAGGATACCAATATCTAGCAGCAGTTCCCATAGATCTAGTAGAAAAGAAATCATATGAAACCAATTCCAAAGTCGTCAATGCATTATTGGGAAGTCTATCAGAATCATAATTCGTCAAAGTCATGTAGCTCAACACAGCCAAAGCAATATGGGACAAAATCATTTAGAGCTATGAAGGAGACTCCTAGGTAAAACATGCTAAGCTCCAATCTCTGAGAATTCAATATGAAACTCTCAAGATGCATAGTGATGAAAGTATTTTTAGTTAATTTTCATGAGTAGATGAGATTGTAAATCGTATGAAGAATTTGGGTGAAGAAATAAAACAGGCTACTATAGTAGAGAAAATTTTAAGATCTCTATCTTCTAAGTTTGAGTCAAAAGTATCTTCCATAGAAAAGAAGCAAGATCTACAATCTATTATTGTTGTTCAACTTCATGGAATTTTAACTGCCTTTGAAATGAGGAGAGGTCCATCAGAAATCAGAGAAGCTTCTTTCAAAGCCTCTGCAAAGGGAAAATAAAAGGAATATCTCAAGAAATCAGGATATATATTAGAAGAATACGAGGTAAACTTTGGGAAGAAAATTCAACTGGGTATCGGAAGTGTTAGCACCTAAATCCGCCTCAGGCTGAAGGAAGGCAAAATTCAGGGTAACCACAAACCACACTAAGTCTGGTAGCTAGCCCTACCAGAACAGGAGAGGGCTCTCTCCAAGTCACACTTAGTGAGTTGATGAACAAAAAGGACTAAGATGACTTTCAAACAAGCTATTTATCTTAGGCTAGTAAGTGGAAATGAAAATAAGGAGTTATTTTTATGAATGACTGTGTTTCTGGGATGTTATGGGACCACTGGACCTCAATGAACATAGAACTTAACATAAAGGCACATATTATTTCGTGAGGCAAGGTAGGCGGAAAGAATAGCAATTTTAGTTTTAAGATATGGCGGAACGGAGAGATTGATTAAGAAGGTGAAAAGGGCATGGACAACATGAATCCTTTTCAATAGAAGAATGAACACTGTACATGAAATTTTCCCACAGGTAGAGCAATAAAATTGAATTATACCTGATCTCACTCGAAAAATTTCACCATAAATGAATACGAAATGAACTATGAAACATAACAAAGAAATGGAGAGATTGATTAAGAAGGTGAAAAGGGCATAGACAACATGAATCCTTTTCAACAGAAGAATGAACGCTGTACATGAAATTTTCCCACAGGTAGAGCAATAAAATTTAATTCTACCTAATCTCACTCGAAAAATTTCACCAGAAATGAATACGAAATAAACTATGAAACATAACAAGATACATATGAAACATAAGAGACACAATTTCTACACTCACAACCACATGAATCTCATGAAACAGAGCCGCTGCCTTTCATTAATTCTCTGTAAAAATATACAGTGCAGAAACAAAGTTTCTTTCCCACAGTCTCCCAGAAGTTACAAGCCAACCAACCCTTTGCAAATAGTTTACATACAATATATAGAAAGTTCTATGGAGAGATAGAATGCCCAAGGGTTGGGGAGTTACTCAAATCATTACAAACTGAAGGCGGAGAGCCAAACAACAGCTACAAGTGCATCGCCATAAACATGACAAATGGCTCGGTGTGCCTTTGCCTTCCTTTGCCACTTGGATAACTGACCATCTGGAGTGAAAATGCTTATAAAACTGCCTTAGGTGCCGAAAAACTGAAGTACATATGAGTGGGCCCACTTACAAAAAGTCAAGAAGCGAAATTTCGTGAAACAGAGTCATTCTGGCCGATTTTCCTATATGCGCCGCGCTCCTTTCCTGTATGCGTCGTGCCACTTTGAGGCTAGTTTTGAGGGCCTTTCTAGTGTCCAAAATGAGCACAAGATAGCTCGTTAAAAAGCCTATCCTGTCTACTTTCCAACCCCACCAAAATTGTTGAATTTGGAGCTCATTTTCCCCTCCAACTCTTCATTCTCCCAAGACTGCTCCATGTGTGTCAAAATAGGGGCAGTGAGGCCATTTTTGAGTGTATTTTTCCCTTTTGGTGGCCAAGATCTTCTCCAAATTTCTTGCTCCCAGTGTCAATAATTTTTATTTTTCATGTCAAATCCACAAACGCAACCATTTCTCATTTGGAGCTCCCAATTTTACGCGTCGCACCAGTGGCACGACGCGTATAGAGAAAAAACCTATTTTTGTGCCAAAAATTTGTCGTGCGACCAAAAATTTCCCAAATTCCTTGAAATTTGGGCTGGAGGGCCTCTATGAAGTGCCATGTTGTGCCAAGGAAGCTTCAGCCAAGATTTGAAGCTGATCTTGCTCTTTGGCCCATTTTTCTTCCTTTGTTGCTTTGCTCAATCTAGCTTTCAAGCTCCTTATTCGAGCCTTTGCGCTCATGTTCCGCACCCTGTAATGACAAGCCATCCTCCTATGTATGGCAATGTCCTTGTTTGCCTTCTCCAGCTTTTTCTCCAAGTGTAGGTTAACCCAATCCAACCAAGTCTCATGGTCGTTATTGATCTCTTGCTCCAAAGTAGTGAGCTCAATTCTTCTCTGCTGGACAGCTTGTCGATTTTCACGAATGTTTTGCAGCTCTATGATCTTCTTTTGGTCCTCAAGCTGTTTGTTTCTCTATTCCAGATATTTGATGACCCATCTGGCTCTCTCGAAATTGAGTATCAAGTCTTTGATCTCCGTGTCCTGCTCCTGAATGGTCATCCTGAGCTTGGCATTTTCTGCCTCTGCCTCTTCATCCTAAATGAGGATGACACCAGTCTCCTACGCACCTGATGGCCCCTCATCATGCATGGGATCCTTGCCCTTGTCAAATACCTGTGTAGTCGATGCCGGAAGCGAGGCCCCTTCCACCCCGGGTGGAGATAACACTCACTTTGCTGCTGCAAACAAGTGCCTACTGCCTCTCTGATATGTAATGAAAATTGGCATGGTAGTGGTCTCATGATGCTCATACTGATAAGACGGACCACCCAACTCCTGCTCGGGCCTTGGTTGTACCTGTGGTGTACTAAAGAATTCACGAGAGATGAAGTCCTCCCAAGCAATGCCCTGCAATCCCAACTGATGATCTACCAAAATCTGAATGAGAGTGAAGTGATAGACACTGTTAAGCTGCTGTTGAGGGGTCTTATGCAGCATGAAGATGCTCATCCTCTCTATGTTCTTGCATATGAAAAATGGGAGGTTCATCAGCCTCACCCCGGTGAAGTGCATGAGCAGGCGGATATGATAGGCATACAGTCTAGAGAACCTCCCCTCGCAGCTGAAGTATTTCATGATCAACCTCATGAGCGGAGCATACTCATTCTTCAAATATCTGAAAGGAAATACTCTTGTGAGCTCATTCACGAACCTGGTTTTGATGTAAGGCTCATAGTGATGCCTTTCCACCTTTTTCTTCTTATGCCATTGCTCCCGAACATTTGGAATACCTGTTGCCAATGATATAGTTTCGGGTGTCAAGGTGAAAGTGACCCCGACCAAGGTAGACTGACCTCCGTGTAGATGAAGCACAAACAACCGGGCCAACTCATGATGAACTCTGAAATTTGTCACCCCTTGACAAAATTCGAAGCATGATAAATAATGAAAGGATGACATGGCAACAGGGCATGCTTGTAACTCGGTGAGGGTAGTAGGTTCATCCCTGACATGTCTGCCACTCTTGTGGGGACTCCTGGGAGCTTGCTCTTCTGAAGATGAGTCACTTTGTGTCTCCCTCTCATACTCAGATGAATGCTGTGATGACATGACTGCAAATGTGGGCTGTGACTAGGCTACCTTCTGTGAAGATGGTGTGAGGCTGGGTGCCTTTGTAGTATCTGTTACCAAGGGGAACAATGAAACAAGGATTGTTAGGAAGGGAGTGATGAAATGGGAATAGGGGTTATAGGGAAAAATTTGCTAGGGAGGTGGGTGGAGTTTAAGATTTTTGATAGGATAGGATTAGGGGTTTCTATTTAGCAATAGGAGGAGGGGAAAGGGAATATGAGTTGGTAGTTTAGGGTAGTGATGATCGAAAAAATGTCATAGGGGAGCAACGGAAAAAGATAAGGAAGGGAAAAGGGAACCTTGGTATCAATAATACGATTGCACCACCCTAGCAAAATGGTCTCTTGGCGTCTTGCGTATGGTTGCTTTAAGAGTTTTGTTTCATCTCCATCATTGGACACAAAGTCACCATGTCTTTAACAAATTTGATGAACAAGTTAGATAATAGAGCCTACCTTGCAAATTTATGTGCTTCCCAAAAACAATTGAGTGGATTTGGCACGTTCTGGGCACTCTGGTTCTGTGCGCCGTGCCTCTGTCTGTGTGCGCTGCGCTCGTTACAACTACGAACTGGGGGCGGGGGCTGTGTGCGCTGTGCCCTTGCATGTGCACCGTGCCCTTAACTGTGTGCGCGGCGCCCTCAAACCCTCCGCTTCGCAGGCTTCTCACTCTTTTTTTCTCCTCGGCCTACAAGCACCACGCGCAAAGCCCAGTGCGCCGCGCGCTCTATATGCATCGCGCGCATTATTACTTTGAACTTGGGATGGGGGCTGTGTGCGCCACGCCTTGTGTGTGCGCCGCGCCTTGAAAATCGACTCCTCCTTACTTCAAACGATCACCAACGCACTCCAATCACCTTGCAATGTCTCCCACTAATTTTGATTTGCATAATGCCTCTGATTGTGGTGCAAACTTGTATATAGAGCTTTGGGAGAGGTGAGTTTGATTTTTGCTTCTTCAAAAACCCAATTTCTAATGTTGTGATTTAGCACTTTTTCATTGACTTTAGGATACACTGAGTTTCACTTTCTCTTTGAAATTTTAGCTCAAACGACAAAATTGTCGGCACTCTTTACAGGGATTGCACAACAGGATGTTTGGCCACAGAAACCATGATTGCCTTTGAGAAATCAATTGGCGAGTTTTTGCAAATTTTGTCATAAATGACGCTGTTTGACTTTTCTTCAAAACATAGTTTTGAAGAAGAGTCGAAGTCTATCCCATGACGCTGAAGCTTTCTGAACCATAATTGTGTAAGGGCCTCACTCTGGCCTGCATGGCTCTACTGGACATGTTTCAAGTACCGAATTGATGCATTCCTAGACCTAGACCTCGAAATGACCTTTGTCCTTTAAAGGACTAGACCCTGACTGTCATGGATTTTGATGATGATTGACAAAATACTTGAGCCAGCAGGAGCCAGACATGAGACTATAATGACCTTCTCCATCAGATCATGGCATGAATCTAGTGGAATGCAACTGGAAGAGTAGAGTGGGACGCCTAATCATGAAATGCATAAATAGTATTGATCCCTGATGGAGGACTTGACCAGACCAACTCTAACATTGGCTCCAATGGGGGATGGTAGCTCCTTGGAGGTGCCAAGAACAATAGATCTCTGGAGGAGCTAGACAGTGCCTTCGTCCATTGGGCTATGGAGTCATCATTTTGATAGATAGTATCGGATTTTGACTCATTTACGAAGCTAAAAGACAAAAAGACTGACTCAAACTTGACATTAAAATGACTTAAAAACTAATTTGAACAACTCTAACGAAACTGAAATAAAATGGTATTTACAATGATAGTGGAAGCAGCGTTTGATAACTTAGAAGTGATATTGCTTGAGCAGCCGATCATTGATCGGCCCTCCTGGACAATCCTCTCCGTTTATTTCCCTAAGAAGAAAAGCATTCTGCCCTCGACATGCTGCGATCTTGAAAGGACCTTTCCAAAGGTTCTCAAACTTACCGTGCTTGCCTTTCTCCTCATTTCTTTCATCACATTTCAGCACTACATCATCCACCCGAAATCTATCCATCTTTGCCTTTCTATCATAAACTTTCTTGATTTTCTCCTGCAATTTGGATGTGTTCTTGAAGACTTCTTCTCTGGTCTACTGCAAGTGGACCATTTGATTCAGCCTCCTTTACATGGGATCTTATTCGCTGCCGGCCTCTTGAAGAAGTCTGACAACCGGGGCAGCAAGAGAGGAAGGAAATACTGTATCAACTCCATAAACAAGCTCAAATGGTGATGTACCTATGGACTTCTTCTAGCTTACCCGATCTGCCTAAAGCGCATTTACCAACCTTTTATGCTAGTTCTTCTTGTTCATTTCCAGCAGCTTCTTGATTATGTTGACCAATTATTTATTTGAGGACTCTGCTAATCCATTACCTTGCAGATGATAGGCAGTTGAATGACCCAAGATAATGTGATATTTATGACAAAATTCTACCATTCGCTTTGACTTGAATGCTGCTGCATTATCGGTGATCATCTTGTTCGGACAACCAAAGCAAGACAAGATGTTATTTTTGAGGAATGAAATGATCACCGCATCTGTGGCCTGTCTGGTGGGGATCGCCTCAATCCATTTTGTGAAGTAATCTGTGGTTGTGAGGATCCATTTATGCTGTCCAGAAGAAGCCGGGTGTATTTCGCCAATGAAATCCAACCCCCATTGCTGAAAAGGGGCGCTCACCTCTATGGGCTTGAGTGGCAGAGGCTGTAACTTTCACTTTCCTTCAAAAACTTGGCACTTGTGATAGCGCTTGACCATCTTATATACATCAACAAATAAAGTCGGCCAATAGCACCCTGCTCTCAGAATTTTGTTCGCCATTGAATTCCAAAAGAGGTGACCTCCACAGTCTCCTTGATGGCAGTCCTCCATGACTTGCTTTGCTTCCTCTTCCACCAAATAATTTAACAAAACTCCCCCAGGGTCTTTCCAATACAGTGCTGAATTAAGAACGCAGAACTTGGCAGCCTTCAACTTAAGTGTTCTCGCTTTGTTCCTAGTCATGCTGGGCGGAGGTGACAAATTTTTGAGTGCATATATGATATCAAAATACCATGGAGAATGAGTGAACATTTCAGATATCTAAATTGGCGTTTCTTCATTGTTTTCATTAGATAAAGCAGCAATCAAATTTATGTCCAAAGCATGCAAGTTTGATTAAGCCATTAGCTTCGCCAACCCCTGTCCTTTCACCAATTTTGTGGGCTTTTTTTCTATATCATATTCCAGCAAGGCTGCAATCCACTTGCCTCTTCTTCCTTCCGGATCGGCCTGCACTAAAACATCTTTTATAGTGGTGCTAGGAACATAGGCCAGAACGTGAGAATGTAGAATATATACTCGGAAATCTTTCAGTGCCTTCACAAGCACAAGAGCCTGCTTTTCAATGATGTTATACTTTAAAGCTGCTTCTCTTATAGCTCTGCTGAAAAATGCAATGGGTCTTTCATGAACCTCTCTCTTCTGCAATAATACTGCTGCCATAGTATGCTCCGAAGCAAAAGAAAACAATATGAAATCCTGAGTATAGTCCGGGCTTACTAGAACTGGTGTTGAGGAAAGAGCCAATTTGACCGAACTGAAATATTTTACTGCCTCTTCCGTCCATTTCACTTGGCTGTCCTTCTTATGTATGTTTGTCATTTCTTTTAGATGCTCCGCGAGATTGGGTATAAAGCAGCGGAGGAAGTTCATCTTGCCATTGAAAGATTGTATCTCCTTTTTACTTCGAGGCAGATCTATTTGCTGAATTGCTTGCACACGTGTTGGGTCAATCCGGATGCCATCCTTGGAGATAATGTGTCCGAGTAGTTTGCCTTCTTCCATGGTGAACAAGCTCTTCTTTGGATTCAACGACAAGCCATATTTTCAGCACTTAAGGAAGATAGTTTTAAGATGGTACATGTGCTCTTCATCAGATTTAGAAAACACCATCAAATCATCCAAATACACCACCAAAAAAACCTCTTTCTCATTTGCAAAAGCCTAGCCCATAGCACGCTAAAATGTGGCACCCGCATTCTTCAAACCGAAAGGCATTTTTGCGTAATGAAAGGTACCCCATGGAGTGGTGAACGCTATCTTGTCTCGGTCATCCTCATGAATAGAAACTTGGTTATATCCTGAATAATCATCAAGAAATGACATGCGAGATGCCCCCACTACTCGCTGAAGAATGTGGTCCATTTTGGGCAGTGGATCGCTGTACTTCAATGAGACTTTGTTTAGATTTCTGAAATCGATGCATAAGCGAATCTCCCCTGTCTTTTTTGTTACGGGTACCAAGTTGGAGATCCAATTTGAAAATCTGATTGGCACAATGATTCTTGATTTGTACAACTTGTTGATCTCCTTTTCAATAGATGGAAACAACTCTAGATTTAGTCTTCTCAACTTTTGTCTGAATGGCTTTTGATTAGGCTTAATGGGTATAGTGTGCTGAATTATGTTAGTGTCATACGTCTTTAAATCGAAATAATCCCAAGCAAACACATCTGCAAATGAAGACATCAAACTGATATATTTATCCTTGGTCTTTGGCGGCAATGCTTTGGAAATTTTTACCAATTTAGGATTTGCAGCTGTCCCAATATTGACCTCTTCCACGCCCTTCTCTGTTGGCTGCAATGTTGGCTTGCGGGCTACATCATCCTGATCGAAGAGTTCTTCTAGAGGTATCAAGCCTTTGGGAATAACGTTATTCTTCAGCTGCAACACGTCCATTTCATTGATCTGCATTTCATCCGTACCATTGCCTTTTCCATCATCATTTGAGGTCTCTTTAAACTTGCCTTTGTTTTGCAGAAAATCCTCAATCTCGTCATCATCTTGGAACACTTGCCAATATCTCTAATTGTCTGGAATGGTTGGATGGTGTTTGACATAGATTTCGAATTTGTTGCTAGAGTTCATTGGGATTTTCAAACTACTCGTTGCCTTAGCAAGAGCATCGGCAATGCAATTTTGTATGCGAGGCACACATGTCAAGGTGTATTCTGAGAATAATTTCAAAATGTCTAGGACTACATTTCGGTAGGCCCACATCCTAGGATGTTTTGCTTGATATTCGCATCTGACCTACTTGATAACCAATTCGGAGTCGCCATATACTGCAATCCTCTTAGCGTTCAGCTTTCTTAGAATTTTCAGGCCAACAATCAGAGCTTCATATTCAACTTCATTATTTGAACATTCAAAAGCCAACTTGTAAGAGCAAACCCGTATGTTACTAGGGACCTTGTTTGGGGCGGAGAAGGGACTGCGTACCCAAATTCCTATTCCAGCGCCATCATTTCCTATAGCTCCATCAAAATACATGGTCCACAATCCTTCTTCCTCCTCTTGCAAGTGCTGGAAATCTGTGTGTTGTGCCTTGCCTACTTGCTGTCCATTGTTTTCATCTGATTGCCCAATGGTGTTCTGCTGTTTTTGTTCCTCTTTCTTTAAAACTTCTCTGAAATTTTCTGTTATTTCCGGAATATCATCTGCTTCTACCAACTAACTATCTATATCATTCAAACTATCTTAATACAAAACAAAAGACTCTAAATTTGTATGTACATAGTTAATAGGATGATTTATTGGTTTCTCCTTGCTTGTGATCATGTACTTCATTTTCTGTTCTCGATATAATTTCCTCATCTGTCCAAATATTGGGATCGTTGCATAGGAGAAGTCTAGCTGTAGTGTCCCTTTTACTTTTGCTACCCAAGACCTAGAAAGAAGCATGCCAAACCTTGGAGGAATGTCTTCCACTACAACATCCATCAATACATTCTTTATGGGGAGCTGAGCCAAACTCACTACCAAGTCTTTGATGAGACCTATACATCTTACTCTGCTGGAATCGAACGAATAGAGATCATGATATTGCCGGGTGACATCTAGACCAAGCTTTTCCATGATTTCCTTGGGCATAAGATTGTGAGAGGCTTCGGAATCGAACATGGTGTTATGTAAAACAAAATCATGCAACCTCAAACTGATGTAGAAAGGTGGCACCTCGCTGTCATGAGACTCGCCATTTGATGCTGGCCCAAAAATCATTTCAGGCTGATCATCTTCGACATTCACCATGTCTAACATCAGATCCAAATTTAACATTTTAGATACTTGTCCTTTATAACTGATGTTCTTCAATATTTCAGTCAAAGGGATGGGTATTTTTAGTTTGGAAATTTCATTCTCTAAATTGAACATGGGAATCCTCTCCACCTCTTTGACCGGGATTTCTTTCCTCTCCTTTTCTTTAGATGTAACTTGCTGATGTGCGGGTTCTGCTGATGCTGATTTGTTGCTTTCTGCTTCAACCACCTCCTTTCCTTTCCTTTGCATACCAGCTGAATCATTTTTTGGTGCTTCAACATCTTTCTTTTTCTGAATGGGCCTTACTGGCACATCCCTGTTTCTAAGTGAATATCGCTGTTGTTGGGCGGACAAAGCATTCATGTAGCCTCTTTGATATTCATCTGATTGTTCCTCCAAGATGGTGTCGCTTGCCATAATGAAATTTCCATCCTTGTGTGTAGCTGAATTCTCTGTATACTCGTCCTCTTCAGTGAGATAAGTGGGAAAATCGTCAGGAGTAAAGAGATGATTCTCTTTGCCCATTACATTCCTGTCTTCATCTGATTCCGGTCCGTGCACAAAATTTTGCTGCAAAGGTGTTTGTACTGCTTGTTGTGCAATTGGCTCATGAGCTCGCTGATCTCTCTGCCTTATCCTATACTGTGGTTGTTGTTGGCCACGGAAGTTAGGATTTCTACCTTGTGGCTCTGGTTTGTCAAGTGTCACTCTCTCAAGCATCTGTTCTACCTTCCTAAGTAGCTGATCTACTGAGGAATATTCTTCCTTGGTAGTGACCTTCTTTTTTTCTTTCGCTCTAGCCCTCTTGGTCAGCAAATTTGCTTCAACGCTAACTGCTATCTTCTGCATGTCTTCCATCGCAGCCAGTTCTCTTTCTCTCAATTGATAAGCCATATCAGCATCAAAACCATCTGGGAATTTCAACATGGCTAGTCCTACGGGTGGCCTTAGATCATCTGGAATTTCATTATACACTATGTTGAATCTCATGCAATAATCTTGGACTGACTCACCAACGTTTCTCTTGATTTGCTCATATTCGGACAGAATTGGAAGAGGGTCCTTTTTCACTTCCCAGCGGTTCAAGAATTGTCTTTGTAGGTCTTCCAAGGTGGTGATACGTGCAGCCGGTAAACCTCTGAACCATTTACTTACTTCACCTGCAAATGTTTGTACAAGGAGTCTCATCGCCACGTTTTCCGCATCTATCTCATGAAGTTCATAAAAGTCTATCATTCTATCCACATGTTGTTGCACAGTAATGCCGTTAGGAGTTCCATCAAAGAATGGGATTTTGCTTTGGTAATCAACGGGCATATCATCTAGAATTTGAGGCAAAACAAGCGGTGCGAAACGTGTAGCCATTACTCTCAGTGGATTTGTCCTTGAAGGCGTTGGAGGAGTGTGCACAGTTTGTACGGGGCTAATAATGGGAGTTTGAAGCTGAGCTATTATGTAGTTATGAATAGACCGATTAGCCCTTTCCGTCTCCAAGTCTACAAGAAATCGTGGATTATGGACAATAGAGTCAACCGCTCTTTCTGACTTGGTTTCAAACAACGATAATTCAAACTGCTTGTCAAACTTTAGCTCTTCAATATACTCAAAAATGTTTGGGCATGAATGAGATTTGAGGATGGGCAATATAGAGCTTTCTTGATGACTATTTCTAGAAATCAAATTGGGATTTTCGTAGATGAGTGGAGGGTCGGGATCTGGATTAGCTCTGGCGTATCTTCGAGAAGCCAGCGTGCTATTGAGAAAAAATCAAAGGACACAACCTATTTTACATTACCCTATCAAATCCTAAACTTATCATCCAGAAGCTTAGAATTATCAAAAACCAAGGGGATTTGATTTCGCTCCCCAGCGGAGTCGCCACTATGTTAGCACCTAAATCCGCCTTAGGCTGAAGGAAGGCAAAATTCAGGGTAACCACAAACCACGCTCAGTCTGGTAGCTAGCCCTACCAGAACAGGAGAGGGCTCTCTTCGAGTCACACTCAGTGAGTTGATGAACGAAAAGGACTGAGATGAATTTCAAACGAACTATTTATCTTAGGATAGTAAGTGGAAATGAAAATAAGGAGTGATTTTTATGAATGACTGTCTTTCTGGGATGTTATGGGACCACTGGACCTCAATGAACAGAGAACTTAACATAAAGGCACAGATTATTTCATGAGGCAAGGTAGGCGGAAAGCATAACAATTTTAGTTTTAAGATATGGCGGAATGGAGAGATTGATTGAGAAGGTGAAAAGGGCATGGACAACATGAATCCTTTTCAACAGAAGAATGAACACTGTACATGAAATTTTCCCGCAGGTAGAGCAATAAAATTGAATTCTACCTAATCTCACTCGAAAAATTTCACCAGAAATGAATATGAAATGAACTATGAAACATAACAAGATACATATGAAACATAAGAGACACACTTGCTACACCCACAACCACATGAATCTCATGAAACAGAGCCACTGCCTTTCATTAATTCTCTGTAAAAATATACAGTGCAGAAACAAAGTTTCTTTCCCACAGTCTCCCAGAAGTTACAAGCCAACCAACCCTTTGCAAATAGTTTACATACAATATATAGAAATTTCTATGGAGAGATAGAATGCCCAAGGGTTGGGGAGTTACTCAAATCATTACAAACTGAAGGCGGAGAGCCAAACAACAGCTACAGGTGCATCGCCATAAACATGACAAATGGATCGGTGTCCCTTTGCCTTCCTTCGCCACTTGGATAACTAACCATTTGGAGTGAAAATGCTTATAAAACCGCCTTAGGTTCCGAAAAACTGAAGTACATATGAGTGGGCCCACTTACAAAAAGTCGGGAAGCGAAATTTTGCGAAATAGAGTCATTCTGGCTGATTTTCCTATATGCGCCGCGCTCCTTTCCTATATGCGTCGTGCCACTTTGAGGCTAGTTTTGAGGGCATTCCTGGTGTCCAAAATGAGCAAATGATAGCTCGTTGGAAATCCTGTCCTATCTACTTTCCAACCCCACTGGAATTTTTGAATTTGGAGCTCATTTGCCCCTCCAAATCTTCATTCTCCGAAGACTGCTTCCTATGTGTCAAAATAGGGGCAGTGAGGCCATTTTTGAGTGTATTTTGCCCTTTTGGTGGCCAAGATCTTCTCCAAATTTCTTTCTCCTAGTGTCAATAATTTTTATTTTTCATGTCGAATCCACAGACACAAACCATTTCTCATTTGGAGCTCCCAATCTTACGCGTCGCGTCGGTGGCGCGACGCGTATAGAGAAAAAACCTGTTTTTGTGCCAAAAATTTGTCGTGCAACCAAAAATTTCTCAAATTCCTTGAAATTTGGCCTGGAGGGCCTCTACAAAGTGCCATGCTATGCCAAGGAAGCTTCAACCAAGATTCGAAGCCGATCTTGCTCTTTGGCCCTTTTTGCTTCCTTTGTTGCTTTGCTCAATCTAGCTTTCAAGCTCCTTATTCGGGCCTTTGCGCTCATGTTCCGCGCCCTATAATGACAAGCCATCCTCCTCAGTATGGTAGTGTCCCTATTTTCCTTCTCCAACTTTTTCTCCAAGTGTAGTTTGACCCGATCCAACCAAGTCTCATGGTCGTTATTGATCTCTTGCTCCAAAGTAGTGAGCTCAATTCTTCTCTGTTGGACAACTTGTCGATTTTCACGAATGTTTTGCAGCTCTATGATCATCTGTTGGTCCTCAAGCTGTTTGTTTCTCTATTCCAGATATTTGATGACCCATCTGGCTCTCTCGAAATTGAGTATCAAGTCTTTGATCTCTGTGTCCTACTCTTGAATGGTCATCCTGAGCTTGGCATTTTCTGCCTCTGCCTCTTCATCTTGAATGAGGATGACACCGGTCTCCTGTGCAACTGATGGCCCCTCATCATGCATGGGCTCCTTCCACCCTGGGTGGAGATAATACTCGCTTTGCTGCTACAAACAGGTGCCTACTACCTCTCTGATATGTAATGAAAACTGGCATGGTAGTGGTCTCATGATGCTCATACTGATAAGACGGACCACCCAACTCCTGCTCGGGCCCTGATTGTACCTGTGGTGTGCTGAAGAAGTCACGGGAGATGAAGTCCTCCCAAGAAATGCCCTGCAATCCCAACTGATGATCTACCAAAATCCGAATGAGAGCAAAGTGATAGACACTGTTAAGCTGCTGCTGAGGGGTCTTATGCAGAATGAAGATGCTCATCCTCTTTATGTTCTTGCATATGAAAAATGGGAGGTTCATCAGCCTCACCCTGGTGAAGTGCATGAGAAGGTGGATATGATAGGCATACAGTCTAGAGAACCTCCCCTCGCAGCTGAAGTATTTCATGATCAACCTCATGAGTGGAGCATACTCATTCTTCAAATATCTGAAAGGAAATACTCTTGTGAGCTCATTCACGAACTTGGTTTTGATGTAAGGCTCATAGTGATGCCTTTCCACCTTCTTCTTCTTATGCCACTGCTCCCCAACATTTGGAATACCTGTTGCCAATGATATAGTTTTGGGTGTCAAGGTGAAAGTGACCCCGACCAAGGTAGACTGACCTCCATGTAGATGAAGCACAAATAACCAGGCCAACTCATAATGAACTCTGACATTTGTCACCCTTTGAAAAAATTCGAAGCATGGTAAATACTGGAAGGATGACATGGCAAGAGGGCATGCTTATAACTCGGTGAGGGAAGTAGGTTCATCCCTGACATGTCTGCCACTCTTGTGGGGTCTCCTGGGAACCTGCTCTTCTGAAGATGAGTCACTTTGTGTCTCCCTCTCATACTCGGATGAATGCTATGATGACATGACTGAAAATGTGGGCTGTGACTACGCTGCCTTCTGTGAAGATGGTGTGGAGCTGGGTGCCTTTGTAGTATTTGTTACCAAGGGGAACAATGAAACAGGGATTGTTGGGAAGGGAGTGATGAAATGGGAATAGGGGTTATAGGGAAAAATTTTCTAGGGAGGTGGGTGGAGTTTAAGATTTTTGATAGGGTAGGGTTAGGGGTTTCTATTTAGCAATAGGAGGAGGGGAAAGGGAATATGAGTTGGTAGTTTAGGGTAGCGATGATCAGAAAAATGGCATAGGGGAGCAAGGGAAAAAGATAAGGAAGGGAAAAGGGAACCTTGGCATCAATAATACGATTGCACCACCCTAGCAAAATGGTCTCTTGGCGTCTTGCGTATGGTTGCTTTAAGAGTTTTGTTTCATCTCCATCATTGGACGAAAAGCCACCATGTCTTTAACAAATTTGATGAATAAGTGGGATAATAGAGCCTACCTTGCAAATTTATGTGCTTCCCCAAAACAATTGAGTGGATTTTGCATGTTCTGGACACTCTGGTTCTGTGCGCCGCGCCTCTCTCTGTGTGCGCCGTGCTCGTTACAACTATGAATTGGGGGCGGGGGCTGTGTGCGCCACGTCCTGCATGTGCGTGGCGCCCTCAAACCCTCCTCTCCTTAGGCTTCTCACTCTTTTTTGCTCCTCGGCGTACAAGCGCCGCACACACAGCCCAATGTGCCGTGCACTGTATATGCGTCGTGCGTATTATTACTCTAAACTGGGGATGGGGGCTGTGTGCACCGCGCCCTGTGTGTGCGCCGCGCCTCTGACTGTGTGCGCTATGCCCTGAAAACCGACTCCTCCTTACTTCAAACGATCACCAACACACTCCAATCACCTTGCAATGTCTCGCACTAATTTTGATTTGCATAATGCCTCTGATTGTAGTGCAAACTGTTATATAAAGCTTTGGGAGAGGTGAGTTTGATTTTTGCTTCTTCAAAAACCCAATTTCTAATGTTGTGATTTAGCACTTTTTCATTGACTTTAGGATACATTGATTTTCACTTTCCCTTTGAAATTTTAGATCAAACGACGAAATTTTCGACACTCTTTGCAGGGATTTCACAACGGGATGTTTGGCCACGGAAACCATGATTTCCTCTGAAAAATCAATTGGCGAGTTTTTTCAAATTTTGTCATTAATGACGTTGTTTGAATTTTCTTCAAAACAGAGTTTTGAAGAAGAGTCGAAGTCTATCCCATGACGATGAAGCTTTCTGAACCATAACTGTGTAAGGGCCTCACTCTGGCCGCATGGCTCTACTGGACATGTTTCAAGTACCGAATTGATGCATTCCTAGACCTAGACCTCGAAATGACCTTTGTCCTTTAAAGGACCAGACCTTGACTGTCATGGATTTTGATGATGATTGACAAAAGACCTGAGCCAGCAGGAGCCAGACATGAGACTATAATGACCTTCTCCATCAGATCATGTCATGAATCTAGCGGAATGCAATTGGAAGAGTGGAGCGGGACGCCTAATCATGAAATGCATAAAGATTTTTTATCCTTGACAGAGAACTTGACCAGACCGACTTTAACAGGAAGATTCAAAGGTAAGCTTCCCTTCAAATGTTTTTCTTGTGGTAGAGTTGGTCATTATGCTGCTAAATGTCCTCATAAATATAACCATGACAAAGGAAAGGATTCTGCAAAAGGTAATAGGAAACAATTTTTTTATAGAAAAAGGTATTATACTCATGAAGATAGTGATGGCTTGTCTAATAGTGATGAAGATTAATCTGAGCAATATATTCAACTACTCATGGCTTATGAAAATGATAAGTTCATGGATACCTTATAAGAAGAATATTTTCTTGAAGAAATCACTCAACTCAAAATCTTCTTGGAAGAAAATAATATAGTTATAGACACTTTGACACATCAACTCATGGAAAGGGAAAAGCACAATGAAAAAAATTGGAGTGCAAAGTAGTAGGTCTAAGAAAGGAAGTTGATAAGACAAAATATCTGAATCTTAGATTTGCTAAAGGATTAGAAACCTTAGATCAAATCATCAGGGTTCATCATTCTCCTCTTATAGATACTAGTCTTGGATACACTAGAGAAACATCCCAACCATCAAAGTCTTCAGCCATCACCAGAAGCTATCTTAATGCATCAAAATCCAGTCAACAATGCATCAATCCTCAGCAAAAGCCTAAAGGTACTCCCTAGGTAAATCACACTCATTTTACTCCAGGGGTGAACATCAATAAAAGAAATAACCAAAAGGTGGACAATACCAAAGGATTTTATCATCACATAAATCTCTTTTTTAATGGACAATGCTTTTCATGCCATAGTTTTAGTCATAAGGCTTCTGAATGTGTTTCTTACAAAACTATCATGACTAGAGAAGCAAGAAAACAAAGGAGCATGAAAGGAATCAAGAAGAGCTCTTATAACAACTTTTCACTACTTGAAGATGAAATTGAATGTTCATTTTGCGATAACTTTGGTCATGAAGAATCTGAATGCAGGAGAAAATTTTGGCCAACATATCAAAAGGAGAAAACATCATCAAACTCTAAGTTATGGAAAAGGAAGGAATTATAGGCAGAAATATGTGGCATAACTATGTTTGCAGAAGGAAAAGAAAATCAATGGTACATTGATAACGAATGCTCAAAACACATGACAGGTGATAAAGATAAACTCATTTCATATAATGCTTTAGAAAAGGAAAAGAATGTCTCTTTTGGAAATGACACACCATCTGTCATTGAGGGTAAAGGTTTTTTTTATTATCTAAAATAAAAGGTTAAAGTTTGAAATGTTATATATGTTGATGGTTTAAAGCATAACTTATTGAGTGTTATTCAAATGTGTGATCAAGGAAATGAAGTTGTGTTTCGATCAAAAGAATGTGTGGTTCGTGACTCAACTTGACATAGGAGAGACCATAATCAAAGGTACAAGAACTCCAACCAATCTATATATACTAAAAGGAGGTCAATAATAATGTTATCTAAGAAAAGCATAAGAGAGCTGGTTATGGAACAAAAGAATGGGCAATCTAAGATTTTCTCAAATAAGAAAATCATGTAGGCTCAAGGCTGTTCATGATCTTCCAGATATCATCATCCCGGAAAATACCATTTGCAAACCATGTCAATTCGGTAAGAAAACTAGAGTTCAATTCAATGCCAAGGAAGGATAAAAAATTAAGACTCTTGAACTCATTCATACTGATTTGTGTGGACCAACAAGGAAAAAGTCACCTCATGGAGAAGAATACTACATTTTATTCATTGATGATTTTTCTAGAATGTGTTGGATTGGTTTACTAAAACATAAAAATGAAGCATTTGAAAAGTTTAAAGAATTCAAAGCTTTAGTTAAAATGAATTAGATCTAAAAATCAAATGTCTCAAATCTGATTGGGGAGGAGAATTGATATCAGATGAATTTTTTGAATTTTGTGAACAACATGGAATAAAGAGACAGTTTTTTGTTGCCAGAACTCCTCAACAAAATGGTGTGGTGGAAAGAATGAATAGAGAATTTTAACAAATGGTTCGAGATATGCTTGATGAGTTTGGAACTTCTGACACCTTTTGGGGTGAAGCTACACATACTATAGTAAATATTCTCAATAAATCTCATGTACGTGTAAATAATGATCAAACTCCATATGAAATTTGGTATGGTAAGATTCCCACTGTAAAACACTTCAGAGTTTTTGGAAGAAAATGTTTCATCAAAAATACATATGAAAAACTTGGTAAGTTTGAATCAAAGAAGATGAAGGAATATTTCTTGGTTATTCATTTAGAACTGAAGGATACAAATGTTATAATAAGAGATTCTGAAAAATTATTGAATGCATTGATGTTGTAATCGATGAAGCGTGCAGAAATCCAAAATAGGTGACATCAGCAAAAGAAGATGATAATAATGAGGAAGGTGAATTTTTTCCCATAACAAATTGTTGTAGTGGCTGAAACACCCTTCAAAATTCTGGCCTGCATCCAATTTCAGAGCCTCCTTTGAGAGTTTTACTTGATGACCGCACAAACTTAGGTTCACTCTGTGAGCTTGTGTGAGTCTTTGAACCCACCTTGCTTGATCATTCCACCGAAAGCTTTTTCATGTTGAATTTAATGTCATGCTTGCGACCATCTTCTAGTCATACTCAAGGTCTTCGCTTTGTGTGTACATGTTGTGTTCTCTATGTAAACATCTGTCACTCTCACACATGAAATCATATTCACTATCATGCAAGCATTGTCACAATCATGCAATGATAAATCAAAAACATTGTGCTTGTCACTTACACCGTCGGTCAGTCATGTTGAGCATATGTGTCCAGATGGTTTGAGTCGTCTCGTCGTCAAGTCATGTAAGTGTGTGTCTGTAAGATCACATATGCACCTTTCCACTCATTCACACACTTAGTCATTTTGCTAAAGTTTTGATGACTGGATTCCCCTCTCATAACCAGACCTTCACCCTGCCATCGACTTGATCGACTATCGCCCAGAACAATGCAAAAGAACCAAGCAATCCATTTCAAGTTGTGTTGCTCGCAAGCAGATCAATCAACCTTCATGTTGGTCAACTGGAGAGTTTGACCCGATAGTCGCCCTAGCACTGAATCCCCTCAAAATTTGCGTAGAGGATGCAGAACTTTCCCACTCCGTTGACTGAAAAAATTACATAGACAGGTTGGATAGACACCAAGTGCCCATCCTTATCTCCCTCAGAAAATTGCACAATTTTTCCAACCAGCCCTCTAGTCAGTGGACTGGCTGCTCACCCAGAAAACTGCGCAATTTTCATGAGCAATCCCTTTGTTGCCCAATAGTCTAGTCAACTCAGAAACTGCGCAGAGGTGATTAGTAGGCCAGCCTCCCAAAATCAATGCAGTTTTCCCCACGAATAGCTCCTAGTAGCCAACTGTCAGTTCCCTCTAGGAATTGCACAGTTTTTGCTGCCAAGCTCCAGCAGCGGACTGCCAGTTCCCTCTAGGAATTACACATTTTTCATTGCTAATGTATCAACAGCTGACTGCTAGTTCCCTCCAGGAATTACACAGTTTCTACTGCTAGTGACCCAACAAATAGCTACTAGTTCCCTCAAGGAATTATGTAGTTTTGGCTTCCAGGCTCCTGTTGTTCGCTCCTTCCAGAAATTGCACAGATTTTGTCTGCCATGCCATCCCACAGACCAGACTGCTCCTCTAAAAAATTGTGCAATTTTTCCCTCCAACTGAGCCAGACCCCACGGATAGTCACTGTCAATCCAGATTGCATGTCTCCATCACCTAGTCACTCATGCACAATTTTCACTAGCAATTCTCGGAGCCTTCATCCCACCTTGCAACCTTGTCTCCTATCCCGATCACCTGCATCCAAAATGATCATGCATCATGGTAGAATAGGAGGTTTATGAATTTGATGTCATCTCGTCATGAGTGACTATAGATAGTGGTACACAAACAAGCATGGCATGATAATGAATGGGATGAACAAAGGGAGTACATGCAGAAGGACATTTTTTCCAATGAACGAACAAATGATGCATGCAAGGAGATGTACTCGCGAACGGATGATCATGCAAAGATGTGTTCATGGACGGATGAACAAGAAAACATGCAAGATGTGTTCATGGATTGACCGATGAACAAACATGCACTTTTTGTGAACGGACGAACCTATCAAGCTTACCAACATACAAGCAAGGAGAAATGTGTGAATGCAACATCAAGTGAATCAACAACTATAAAAGACTCTATACACTTTTCCATGCAGAGGTGGAGCTGTGAAACACCATGAGGACATCCATCACTCAGCAACACTGCAGCTCGACATGCACACCAACAACAACACGAATGTACTGGAATTGTCATGTTGAGTCTTGTCATGAGTCATGTTGTCCACATCTCTACTATGGGCCATACTGTGAATCAATGTAATGTAACGTGGAAGTCCAAGAGACCCACTTGTTGTATGAAGAGTCATGTAAATTTGAAAAGTCATGGAAGTCAAACATTCATGAGTGCAGTCGAATAGTCACAAGGGTTAGTTTCACCCTTGGATATAAATACCCCCTCATTTGTACATGTACATGACTTTTCACCTCAGCTCCTCCCACATAGCCTTGAGAATCTGTAATCTTTTTTTTTAGGAGTAAATAGTGGCTTTAACACCCTTCCCACGGGGTTAGTGATGTATGGTGTAATGACGTGTCTTGCAACTTTCGCTTAATTCAGAAGCCTGCTAACATGTTAGCATTTTTTCACACATGTATTGTAACTATTGTAAGACTGATCTTGAACACTTGTAATGCATGTTGCTTTAACCTATGTTTAACATTTGAACTCATTCACTTGTTGTAGTACATATATATTAATGAAAATGTGTTGTATGTGTTGTTAGCATTATCTTAGATGTGTTGGTTACCTCCCTAGACATCAGACATGCCTTTCACATAAACTTGCTATAACAACCATTGCACTTGTGCGGACTTATCTGCTGAGTGTTGTATGTGTTATCTTCCCTTGTGTGTTGTGCTTGCCGCATCCATGTGGATTGTTATTTTAGAAGTTGTGCACGTCTTGTTGTGTTTTGTGTTCCTAATAGAGTTGGGGCTTCCTCCCCACCGACTTGGTACTCACTCCCACCCTCTCCCTCTACAGTGAAAGAAGCAGTTCTTGCCACACTTGAAGGTCTGGAAGAAGCTATCAAAGATGGAGTGGAACCTCTGGTCTTCTGACAAAGGGAATGAGACACCCTTGTGATCTTGGGATTAGACACTAATATAGGAGGAAAAGGGGAAGGCAGCAGAGGAGGTGGAGGCAGAGGCAGAGATGAACCAACGGACTAATATTCAGAACCATCAGATTCTGAAGGAGAGGAGGAGGACAAAGAAGAAGAAGAGATGGCTGACCAAAATTTGGAATGGATGACTCAGGGACCATTGGCTCTCCCAGGTGCTTTGCACAAGATGCCAAAGTGGGTGGAAAGAATGAAGATCAAGTTCAACCTTGACAACACGATGAAGGCAGAAGACCATTTGGACAACTTCTACCTGTAGCTGCAAACCTTTGAGGTATGGTATGACGATGTAGCATGTAGATTGTTCCCATGTACCTTGGATAGTCATGTAGCTGCATGGTATCAAAACCTTCCACCAAACTCCATACAGAACAGGGGTGCATTCAAACGCATGTTGCTTGAAAAGTTTGTTGATGACAATACCCCAACTATGTTACTTAAAGAATTGGGAAGTCTGAAGATGGAGGGGAAAGAAAAGGTAAAAGATTTCAATTAGAAGTTTACACACATATTGAACAACTTTGCAGCTGACACCAAACCTCATGAATCCATCACTGTTGATTACTGCACGTCAGCATTGCTAACTAGCGTTGCGCAGTTTGTCAAATGAGCTGTAAAACCAACACTATTGGAAAACTATGAAGAGGCTATTGTTGTTGAGAAAGACCTACGGGCGATTGGAGTCATCAAGGATGATGAACCAGTAAAGGACTCCAAATATGTGAGAAGAAAATCCCAAGCAATGGCGAGCAAGGTTAGAGGTGAGGAGACAAATGATACTGAAACCCTCACTCACCTCCTCAAGAACTTGACAATAGAAGTGTCTGAGCTTAAACAATGGAAAACATACACATCTGCAAGTAGCCATCCATCTAGATAGAGACAAGGAAGCAGTTCATCAGGAAGCAACCAGTTCACTCCCAAAGTTTCACAGAGCTATGTGTTCCACCTCAAACATTGTGCAGATTCTAAGTTATGTTCATTCTACGAAGAACATCACCCCGAGAACTCTTGTTTGGATTAGAAGTGAGTCGTAAGATCTGTATACAGTCATACATTCGGTCCAGAAAAATATATGCAGGAGCAACCAGAAGGCACTGATAATGAAGAAGGTATTGCACCTGATGAAGCATCAAGTTTTGGGCATGTGATGAATGTGTATCAGTTCTCACAAGAAATGCCGAAGATGAATGCCGAGAAGCAGCCCCTAAAGCAAAATGACCATTACAATCTTAGGAATAAAGGGGCCCCTCCTACACTTGGGGAAGTACAAGAAAAGATGAGACTGATGTTGAGGAAGGCTGATCCACTGGCCCCCCCAAAGCAGAAAACAAAAAACAAGTTTAGGAAGACAACAACAGACAGGAGTATGTCCATGAGCAACAAAATCTAGAACGCTTCGTCGGACAACATGAACATCAGTTCTACCTTGAACACCTCGGTGATTCTATCACCTTTCATTTACAACGTTGTAGATGACATGAAGAAAACTTGAGCGAACATAAATTTTTTCAAGTTAGCTAAGATCCAAAGTTAGTGAGACATCCTACTGCGTGCATTAGGACATACAACAATGGACAATGCAACCTCTACTAGCAAGGGAGAAAGCACACCTCCCAGATCACTCTCCACTATGCTTAAACTCTCCAGTTTCGCTCCATTTCTACTATCATTTGAAACATTTAACTGCAATGTTCACAATTGCTTGGTTGATTCTGGCACGACAACCAACTTCATGTTGCTCTCCATTGCTAAAAATATCAATACACAATGAAGCGAGACATTCGCGCGAATCATCCAACTTGATCAAGCATTGTTACCAACCATTGATGAACCACGAGATGTGATAATCTGACCATATGATGATGATCAAGTTCATCAATGCATCAACATTGTCATTGTGGATGTTACACAGTAAAATGTCACTGTCACCTTGTCAGTCTCCCTACTGTGTCATAAAATCACATCCACCATGCTCATGCTCTCTGAAATGGCTAAAAACCCTCTTTGCCTAAGTTTATTGGATCATCGCGACTGTTCCTAAAATAAAAGTGCTGACTGGCGGATGATAGTGTAACTGGTGTGCTGCCAGCGCGGAAGTACACGGGTTTTCCGCGTTGGTCGAATTTCATAAACAGTGAGCCCTCCGCTTGTATCAGTTCGCGTTGACCGGACCTCTTCAGTAATTGAGTTGCGATGCCAGCGCGCCAGCCCAGTTTTGCACCCGCGCTGATCCTGTTTAGGTGAGTTTGTTCTAACAGCCAGCCTTCCAGATGACTCCAGACTTGGTTGTTAGCTTTGTAAAAGTCGCCATCCTTTCTCTGGCATGTCTGTTCGCCTGGTCACCCACTTTTCTTGGGGGAAAGCTCATCCTTTCACTATTCATGGAGACTCCTTCTCCTATATAAGCCTCCACCATTGCCATGAGCAGCTAGTTTGGAACATATAGACTTTGACATAGAGGAATTCTTAGTGCATTAGTGCTGCTCTTTGTAGGCATTTGGTGTGTTGTGTGAGGATTGCTATAGGGCTTGAGGAAGGTTATGAGTTTGTTGCCTTGTATGTGAGAGAGAGACCTCTTTGACTTGGGAGATCTACTTCAAAGGTGAATGCTGACGAGACATGTTGGCTGGACCCTCTAGAGAAGGACTCAGCGTCAGGAATTTGGTTGTAACTTACTCTATTTTCTGATTAATAAAGATAGATGACTACTATTATGGTTCCATTCCCATTTGTCTTATGAATGATCAATGTGAATTACATCTTTCCTGACTGATGTATAGTTGTTTTTAGTAGATTTTACACTCGTGTTTGTTCTCTCTTTGCTTGTGCAGGTGTCTGTCTGCGAAGATAGTGGAGGATTGTGATCGGCTGGAGCGAAGGAGCGAGAGGACTATCTCTCCATCAAACATAGCGTTGGAATCCAAGTAGGTGTCCTTTACCCACTTGTTAATTACAACTAGGAACTTGCAGAGTAGCATTGACTGATTGTTGCTAGACCCCTTTTGGGCTAGTAGGGATCGCCTCTATCCGTAGAGGGGATTTACCTCTCCAACAATTTGGCGACTCCGCTGGGGAGCTTGCTTGTCTCTTTGTAGTTCATCCTTGTTTTTGGATTTGATTATTGCCTTCTTGTCAAAGATTGGGGATTAGTTTGCTGTTGATTGGTTCCCTGGTTCATCCTAGGAACTGCTTTAATTGCCTTGAAAGCTTGTTGCCTTGGTTTGGGGATTTTTGGTTCAATTTTGTTTGTTTTTTAGCCTCAGCGCGTTTTATTTCAGAACAACTGCGCTGACATCGCACAGTTACTTCTTTGCTTTCCCTGTCATCGCGTTTATACATTTAACAGTCGCGCTGACCCTGTTTTCGGGCTAGTGCCCTTTATCCATGTCCTTCCGCGCTGACAGCGCAAAGTTGCTACAGGCGTTGCTTTGTCATCGCTTTGTTGCTGAGGGGTCACCCGCGTTGATCCTGTAAAATTCTTTTTGGTCCAAATTTGCTTCCTAAACCTCTTGGTTTGGCTGTCCCCTGCTTTTTCCACTTGGCTTTTGACTTGTCTTATTTTGTCTGAGCTATGACACGCTTGCTTGCAAAGCCTTGTTCCGCGAGGGTTCGTTTGTTGCTTGTTTTCGGTTTTTGCAAAGCCTTCCTTTTCGCTTTCGTTGCTTGGTTTGCATTTTGTCTCAACTTTTACGATTGCTGGAGTGTGTTGAACCGTTGCTTGTCTGGTTTTGAACTCTTATCCTCTAGGTGTTCACTTTTTTCCATTGATTTCACACTCGAACCCTAGGGCATCTAGTGGCCGTGTGTGTCAAGCCTCCCGTTTGGGATCTTGTGTTCTTGGTCGACCAGCCAACTTCGTTCTTGTTTTCACATTCATTTGGTGATTGTTGAAAGTGTTTGATTGTGTTCCAAGTGATTTGCTTTCCTCCTTTGAATTCCTTGGTCTCTTGTTGAGCTTAGATTACGTAGCTCATAAGCCCTTGTTTTCCTTTGATTTGGGAAACTGGTTTCAAGCGTCTTGGGAATTGTCTGGTGTTTGCATTGAGTGATTTTAGTTCTTTCACTTAGTGTTGCTATCTCTCTAATTCATTTTAAAAGCACTTTTATGTCATTAAAAAGAAAAGCAAACTAGTGTCTTTTGCATTTAATAGTTGAAAGGAAAAGAGCATTTCGTTGTTTTGTGCTTTCAAAGGAAAGTTTCATTTCCTTGCTGTTAGTTGCATTAGGTTGTGTGGTTGCTTGAATTCGTTTTGTTTGGTTGAAAGATTCTTAACCTTCTCATAGTTAGAATTCATCGAACGAAACGATGTTCTTTGGCATATAGTTGCATTTAAGTGTTTTTGAGAGATCATACGGTAAGACCTGAAACTAAAACTTAATTCAAGATCAACCGTAAAATAAACCAAATTTATCTAAAAACGCATTGGAACTTAACGCGAATATCTAGAGGTCTAGGCTAGAGACGTGTTCCGGCGTCTTTAAACCTGGTAGCTTACCATTGAGTGGTTGGGTGATTCCTCCACGGTGAAACGATAAGTGCTAGTACGGATTCGGCTCCCACGTACCGTCGCGTATATATGGGGAGACTCCATTAGGCTTGCATCCTTTATCCATAGGAAGCCG